>JAGDQP010028036.1:9462-24471 GCA_022664845.1 Lepisma saccharinum
CTATTCTGTATGCATTCGACATACTTTGACATGTGATAGTGTACAAAAATTTCAACTTTGTCATTCAACCCCTTCC
The DNA here is from genome assembly GCA_022664845.1 of Lepisma saccharinum. Taxonomy (NCBI): domain Eukaryota; kingdom Metazoa; phylum Arthropoda; class Insecta; order Zygentoma; family Lepismatidae; genus Lepisma; species Lepisma saccharinum. The sequence goes on from JAGDQP010028036.1 coordinate 9,539, forward strand.
GTGCGAAACAGCACCCTAAAAAACGGAATATTTTATATTCCGATAATCACATTTGCGTACTATTTTGAAAAGTTAGTTACCAAGGACTAGGTTTGAAAAGTCAGGTTCGTTTTCTGTCTTCATTATACATGATAGGACACGATTATGAAGGGAATGGTCCCTGAACCGGAATTTACGTTTCACCATGCACATTAGCCTACTGTTATGATCCACTATCCGCTTCGCTTGCATTTATCGTAAGGAAGTAGCTTAACACTACACGTCACAGTATGAGAGAGTATGGGTTCATTGTGATGACGAACCAATATGGCCATCACGGCCACGTGTTTCGAACCTAAATGGTCGTGGTGGTGTAATGGATAGCATCGAGTTCCGGTCGCGGCGGCTTTCAATTTTTCTGTGTTCATTTCAATATTAACCCCACAAAAGGTTTCTTGTGATCAAAGGGAACGACATCTATGGTTATTGATAATGTCTACCAGTTGCTGTTTGTGATGTTACGTCATAACCCACCCTTCATCTGCGTTAGTCCTTGTGCCAGACAAGTTGTTGGTATAAAACGGGGGGACCAGATGTAACTTTCAGCACTTGTACACTGGTATGTATAGAGCACGAAAATACGTGATAGACATTCCAAAAATGTAGAAACCATTCAAGATGGCGGCCAACGCTATTAATTAAAATCAACATATTTCGGCTCTGAGTTATCCGATTTCGATCATTCTTTTTTTAAATGAAAGATATTTTTATTAGCTACATTTTTGTTTATGAGCAATGTTTTCATAAATCTAATAGTGTTTCAGTTAAATGTAAAAAAAATTTCATTTTAGCCTAAAATATTTTCTTATTTAATATTTTACTTTGAAACGACTGGTTTTAGACCTGTGTCCTTACACAAAATATAGCGTCTAACTCAGGCTTTAATTAAAAAAAAGATCAATTAAATCCGACAAGTATAACCAGAGATATGGTCAACTGTTTGAAAATTTCTGCAATACGAGTTAACATTATGGATGTACTAATGCATGTAGAAGATACATGATGAGTTGGTATAAAATGCAATGAACAAATTAAACTTTCAGCTCTTGAACATTTGTCTATGAAGAGCACGAATATGGGTGATAAACATCACAAAACGGTAGTTATTTAAAATGTTGGCCATTCAAAATGGTGGCTATGGCCAGTTTTCAATGTTACGAGATTTCGATGGTTCCTTTATTTTTTAATGAAATATCATTTCTTTGCCTTCAATTTTTTTATATTTTCATTTAAAATTTAAAAATGTGCATTTTAACCTAAATTATTTTATTTATTATTTACTTAAGTATTAATAATATTTACTTTAGTTTTTTTACGTGAAATTAAAAAATGAAAAAAAATGTTTATTTTCTTATTTAAGGTCTTATTAGGAAACTATAGTTTTTAGATAAATATTTGCTTTTAATATGCTGCTGGGCCAGTGGGCCGTGGTAGGTCAATGGTTTAGCGCTCACCTCTGATGCTAGGGGTGGTCGGTTCGCCCCTGCTCCTGCTATATGGACTTTGTAGCGGACTAACACCGTACGCGTGACCTTTCTCGGGGTTCTCCCGTTTCCTCCCAGTTTCTTTATTCCACCAATTCATATTATCGTCCACCCTGTCTGACCCAAAGTTGCCTAAAGGTCTTAAAATTAAATTCAAAAGATGCTTTTTTTAAATATATACTTTCATTTGAGGAAAAGGACAATAATATCCGATAATCTGGACCTAAGAAATCACTACTAATAAAGAGTTTGGATTTCTGTTGTACTGTACAAACAGGTTAAGGCAAGTAAATGCATTGTGAAAGGCGTTAGAAACTGACTGAAAGTACTTGATATTGGCCAAAGTGTCTCAGAAATATATTTAAAAGTGGCATCAGCTGTAATAAGATTCCATTCAGGTCAGGCTGTGGCAGTGTAAATGCATTTGCAGGACAAAGAAAGATTAAAAGGTTTCCTGAAACAGCACAAAATAACGTCACAACATTTAGAAGCATAGGAATCGAGTGAACTGTTCCAGATGAGTTATTCAAGACACTTGGACATTTACTTGTGACGTGTATTCCAAGAAAATAGAAATTGGAAGTGCCAATGAGCTGCGATGAAATTATTTCCATCCAAAGGCGGGTGAAGTCGATTGTTGCTAACTACCATCATGCAAGGGTACATTGAAACGCGCAAATTTCCAGATAGGGATTTAGATATGAAGACTTGGAAAATACTCTTTAAGTATGGTATACCAGAGGCTGAAGAGTGTGAATGGAGAAAGGACAGCGAAGGAAACCTATGCATCAATTGGATCGCCAGAACATTTGCACCAGAAACTGTTGTACTTGCTATCCTGCTTACAGAAATATGCAGTAATTGCTCTGGTTCAGATTATCGGTTAGCGATTCAGATTATCTTCAAATAAAAGCAGTGTCTTTTGCAAAAGCATTTATCTAATAGTAGTAGTTTTCTAACATAAATTTTAACAAGAAAATATTATGCAGTTTTTTTTTTTTTTTTTCTTGTTTTGAAAAGATTTTTTCGCCTAAACCTAAAATCTGCCTCAGTCAAATATTAAATAAAAATGATTTCGGTTAAATTCACATTTTTAAATTTAACTAAAAAAAATATTAGATTTATGAAAATATTGCTCATTGAAGTCAAAGAAATTATCTTTCATTTTAAAAAGGAACCATCGAAAAAGGATAACTCAGAGCCGAGATATGCGATGCTGATATATGTACCGTTCAAAATTGGTGACAGCCACCATCTTGAATGGCCGCCATCTTGGGTAGCTACATTTTTCGAATGTCCATCACGTATTTTCGTGCTCTATACATGCCAGTGTACAAGTGCTGGAAGTTTCATCTTGTTCCCCCATTTTATACCAAATCATCGTTTTTTGGCTTCTGGCACAAGGACTACGGGTTAGTTCTACAATCGACCGTTAAACTTCTAGTCAGCGCTAAGTTGAGGCAAAGTCTGATTTTGACCAATGAGAGCTGGCCCCAACTTAGCTCTGACTAGAAGTTTAGCGGTCGATTGTAGAAATGCCCCTACGTCGCCTACCTTACACCCTGGTCCCCGGAACGAAATTTTTTAAACCAGCGATGAACTGTCCGTTCTGAAGTTGAGTCTACGCCCCACGTCCTCAGATAATACGTTTCTGCCACCGTATGTTTCACTTTAACCCATGTAACAAAATCAACCGTAAATCATGCTGTTTCTACACAGAGCACGGTAACATGCACTATGTCACCTGCAGCTACACTTTTGTGCCTTCAACGGATATTACTCTAAGTTTCATCATCGGTCCTCTACAAAAGAGGCCGAGAGGGTTCAATGTGATTTTTTTTCCAAATGACCAGGTAATTGTTTCATCCGTTTTCTTTCTCTCAACTTTGTGTCAACCCTTGAGAATGGATTCGAAACGAAACCGAAAACTCGGGAGATTTTTCTTTTATTATTATTATTATTTATTTTTATCTCGCAAAGAGGACGTTTCCGGTGCAGCATTATTCCCAACATTCTGGCGTTCACTACAATCCCAGCTACGATTCTTACGAGTTCCAAAGGACTGTTTGGTGTAGTGGTTAACATGTCCAGTTACTACGCAAACGTTTCCGGCCAGCGTCATTTTTTCGTGTTTTTTTTTTTTTTTAATAACACAACTTTTTTTCTTTGTACTTATAAAGAATTACTCCCGTTCGGATTCGTTTCGCATTTTTTAAAATTATTTTTCAATTTACATTCCGTTAGATTAGGTTAGAAAAAGTCAGGTCAGATTATATATATTTATATATGAGCTTCTGCGTAGCCTAGTCGGTAAAGCGCTCGACTTCAGTGCGAGCGGTCCCGGGTTCGATTCACGGTGAGGGCTAAAAAATTTCGGTGTTGACCCAGCATCGTGAGGGAAATTGGGGAGCTGCTGTGAGTAAAAGACAGTGGCGATCACAGTGAGAGCTTCGGCTCTCCTCTCCCAACCCGTCTGGTCAGCGTGGGAGTAGTAGACCAACTTCTTCCTTCGGGGAGAGGCCTCATCCAGTAGTAGTAGATTGAATATGACTGATTTATTTATGATATATATATATGTGTGTGTCAATTCACGTTAAACACTGTAGAGTCACTTAGAATTTTCGCATATGCGTCATCAGTAGAAGAGAATAAAGAAGTTCGTTTCACACACGTCCACAACTTAAAGTGACAGAAAAACAACATGGCGGACGCCCACATCAAAAACAACTGACGACGGTCTGCGTGTGCGCAAGTACTCACGGGAAAGGGATTAAGGAAATGGTATTGTGTGTTGCAAATTGAGCCGGGTACAAAAAATCAAAGAACTGGGACTTGGTAAGGGAAACGTAGTCAAGAAAGTGGAATCCAGTATAGAAAACGCACCCCGACTGATGGAACAGTGACGTCAAGGGCTGAATTTGTAGGACATCATGTTCGAGTATGCCCATAAACAGATTAGCATAAGAAGCTGTAAACTTTAGATAAGGTTTCTGAATGATATCCTGATGTTATGGAGGAACCAATCTCAATACATTCCTAGAACAGCTGAACCAATTTCGGGTTGTCCAGTTCACTTAGTCCATTTCTAACAAAAGAATCACATTCCTTGACGTGGACATCACTTTAGAAAACAACACCCTCACCACTTCCGTTCACATAAATCCCACCAACCACATGCAGTACTTACACTACTCAAGTTCCTATCCTTACCACACCAAGAAAGCGATTCCTTTCTCCCTTGCCAACGTAGTTTTCCTGGTTGCCATAATATACATTTTACCCCCTACGACCAGCACTTCAACACGCCGTCTATGGAACAGTGGGAGGGCGCCTTTATTCATGGTCTGAGTGCTAAAAAGGAATCCAGGCCTTAACCTTCAATGACTCTAAACCTCCCGTTTGCTCTGCATTTTCAACACATTTTTTTTCCACAATCCCATCCCGAACTTACACGCTGCTCAGTTGTCCCAAGCTCCTGAAATCCACGCGCTATAAAGCAGTCAACTGTTCTTCAACCTGATGCGTCATCCACTACGTGGTGCCACTGTCGCCTTAGTCGTTTATGCAATCTACAGGTTGTTAGAGGATGAACGGATTTTGATTTGATTCAAAGATTTGAACAAATGGATGCTTCAATGGTGTCATGTCTTAAGGAACAAATGCAAGTACTTTTTATTCTAGACTTTTCGTAACTCTCTCAGTTGTATTTTGGAACTATGAATGCTTCGCAGATTATTCCACATTTGACAATCAGTTCTGGATAGATTGAACTATACGATTTTTCTATAAATGCGATGCTCTCAGGTAACTCCGATATAGATGAAAATGTCAAATATATGAATACTTGTGTTGGGATAGATTGAGTACTATAGAAAGAGCTATGCAGAGAAATGTATGTGACTTACTGGTAGTAACTGAATGACTATTACATACGCAGTCTTATGCAAAAGCTTGAGTTTAGTGAGAATTACTAATCAATCCGATTATCTTGCTTTACTTTATTTATGCCTATGTTTTCTTGCAATTCGCAGATCTGAAAGTTAAGATATTTGAAACATTAGAGTTCTGTAGGGACAGCTACACATTAGTGTTAAGCAGATTTCGATCTGTGTTGTCATACTCAGGCAACCCACGCACGGCGATGACTACTACTACTACTAATAATAATAATAATCATAATACTAATACAGATGTTCGTCTTTTCTTCTAAAATCAAGAATATGGTGTGGGTGTGAATATATATATATATTCATAACTCTTTCCGACACTCCGCCAGTTGCATATCTTCCAACCTCATTCATCTCCTACTCAGTAAATTATATTTGTAACAGCCTAGTTGCTGTTCCATTTTTATTTTTATTCCCCTTTTATTTTCTTAGTACGTTTTGTTTCCTTACGTGCTCTCCTTAGCTCATTCTCTTTGTTTGGTTCTAGTCACGCTTTGAGAGAGTTTCGTTTTAATTTTTGCTTTGGTTTTCAGTCGTTATCCATCCAGGTTTTCGTTAGTCACGCAGCACTGACTTGGATCTAGTGCTTGTTTTTGATTGGATCCTAGTCAATGCTTGGCTCCATGTCTCTTGCTGATTGGTGTGAATCAGCCTTCTTCTCCGTTTGATGGGAGAACTGCTCTCCCCGCCACGTTAGTTTCAGTTCTAAATTTTTCGAGCAGGACGGATGTCGGGGCTTCCAGTCATTTTGCTTTTCCAGAGCCCTAACGACGACTGGTAATTATAAATACCAAATTTAGTATATAGAGGAATATTTCGACTGATTTCGTCCATTTCGGTGAAATATTTATTAATCGTTGTAAGAAGAATTATTATTTTGTTTTGAGATTATTTGTCAATGGGTATTATGTTCTAAATTCAGTATGGGGCCGCTAGTGACCGAATTTCTGCATTTCAAATATCGGAGCGTTAGATTCCAATAATCAAATACCAAAATTTTAGTCTCCAGTTTCCGAAACTATTGAAAAATCCCGGTTGGCAATGTTAACATCTCCATTATTAGTCAAATTAGCGACATGTTTGTTCAACCATTTTTGCGTACTGTTTTGCGATCAATTTTGACTTTAATTGTAAAATTTGATACTTCGACATGATTAGCTAATTTTGGTTTCAACTCCAGCCACTATTCTCCGTTAAATAGTCACATTTTATAACAATATTTTTGCATCTTCAAGATTTATTCAGAACGTCAATTGTATAACGTAGTAATCATCTGTAATGACGTTACGCCTAATAAGGTCAACTTGTTTCTTTCGTTAAGATGTGTTTTGGACAATAACTTCATTTCTGTAAGTAATTATGTGGTAAAACTTTTCCAAATTAAACAACAATGTTTTGGGAATAACTTGTAAACATTTCAGCAAGATTTATTAATTATTATAGAAATTATGGACATTTATATCTGATAAACCAACTTTCGTTTCGGCTTAATTAATTCAATGTATACAAGATAGACGATACAAATTTGTTTGCTTCCTACAGCTCAATAGAAATTCTGTTTTGATTTTTATGAAATTACAAATTCCCAAGCCAACATTATGTAAATTCAGTTGAATAAATTGAAATTTTTATATTTCTTCGAACAATCTTGTGTTTCTGTTGAATGAACATGGTATAGAAGACCTCTCAGTTAACTAGGTACGAATTAAGGCATTAGTTGGTAATCCATATACAGTGTATAATAATATTTATGATGTGCAGTGATTTATTTAATGTTTGCCATGATATTTATCTGAATTTAACTACGAATCATTACGTGAAGTTTGACAGCAATCGATACTAAATTATTTCTCTGTTTCGGTAAACCTATCGTTTTGAGTGATGCGGTTTTAATTAGATTAGGGGGGTTCATAAATCGTAGGCCAGTGGTAGGATTCTTTCGCCAGCTGAGATGTGATAACTTGGGAAAGGAACTATATATGGAATTACTGCTTATTCTGCGTTGACATATGAAGTGATTCCAGTATGTGATTTAAGTGAATTGATATTATTTGCATTTTGCGTTATGACACGACGTTTAGATTGAGTTGCGACCGTCATTCGTTGTGTTCGTCGTCTTTATTTCAGGAATTGCGATTCCGGACTACAGGTGTGGGCCCTACTAAGGTAAAGGTAAGACCTGTTCTATTGCCACCCTGTAGACTTCGAAGTGAGTAAAAACACAGTATGAGTCACATATGAATTGATATGCGTATGATCGTTTGAGACTATTCCCAAGAATGGATTTGAGTTTTCCTTTCTTAATCTATCGCTAATCTGAAGCAGCTGGTACTTCAGAGTATGAACCGACGATCTAGTTAAACATTTGGAGGTGTCGCCCCTCCCTTGTTCTAAATTATTGTTTTTCACAGCGATCACAAGGATCTGGAATCCTCTTTCCCAGATATTCTTAAATCTGGAAGGCATTTCTGCGCCACTCGTCTGGGGTGTAGAAAATGTTTGGAGCTAGAGGTTAGGTTAGATGCGTTGCGTGGGTACTCTAGGCTCCTGGCGACCCTATTTATATTCCTGGATTGTTTTTGGTGTTGCAGTTTTGACTTCACCTAGCCAGGAATTGTGTGTGTGATCTTGAGTTGGGGCCGTTTCATGTTCTGCCTTCTACCTTAGCGAAACGCAAACTATCTCAATCCGTATCAACAACCATCGCTACTCCACCAAATCACAACTTCCGCACCTCCCCACACTTCTTATCACGACTGCACCAATGACGAAAGCTTCCGAGTCAGCATCCTGGCTCCCCTGGCAGAGTTAGAAAGAGATGGGAGCAGACGTATATCTCCATCCTTTCCGCCAACCATGAACCTGGCCTCAACTGTATGTAACTCCCTGCAGCACAGTGTCGTCGTCTTCCTTTCTCTTCCTAGTTGCACTTTTATTCTATTTTGCACTATTGTTTCTTTGTTCTCCCTTTCCCCTTCATCTTCATTATTTCTTCCCCTTCCCCCTTACCTGCTCCTAGTAACCTTCACACTCTTCTCTCCATTTTGGTGTTTACTACGACCCATCTAGTCATTTTCCCACCTCCATAACCTGGCGACGCTGTTACCCAGCTTCAGTATGCAAAATGGCATATCCTTAACACAAGTATCCTGTCCGCTCTGTCCATTTCCTCTCCTACCATGTGAAAACGCTTTTGCGAAACGTAACCGCATTTGTTTTCTGTGTGTGAAGTTCCTGTACACCTGTCTTGGTGTGTGTGTGTATATATATATATATCTCCTGCGTAGCCTAGTCGGTAGCGCGCTCGACTTCAATGCGAGCGGTCCCGGGTTCGTTTCCCGATGGGAGCTCAAATATTTCGGTGTTGACCCAGCATCGTGAGGACAATTGGGGAGCTGCTGTGAATAAAAGACAGTGGCGATCAGTGAGAGCTTCGCTCTCCTCTCCCAACCCGTCTGGTCAGCGTGGGAGCAGTAGACCAACTCCTCCCTTCGGGGAAAGGCCTCATCCACTAGTGGATTGAATATGGCTGTGATTTATTATTATTATATATATATGATGGTTGTAACGTACCGTACCGTTACTTGTTTATTCTTTTTCTAATTATTTTGATGAAGAACGGACGTATGTGTGTTTATTTCTTTTATTTGATATTGTAGTATTCACAACAGGAAGAGAAAGGTTAAATCTATATATTAAGTATAATTGGTGAAATTTGCTTTTATTGATAATTTTGATTTTAACTTGAATTTCTCTTCGAGCTTGTAGTTGTATATCAAGATACTATTTAACATTGACCAACTACGAAATTTGGTAATCTAGCCTCTCTCTTTTCTTTAACAATTTTTGTTTTGTTTTGTTTCACCGAAAAATGAACAGAGGCTAGAAGGAAAACGCTACCGTTGAGCAGCTGTTCTTTTCTTATTGGTCGAACCTCCCCGCAACCAGATCATGGGAGGGATTTGTTTCTTTTCTCTTGCGATATATGCTCTAGTTTTGGGGGAAAAGAAGACACACACACACTTCTTCTACACCGTTGTTGACTACTCCATCGCTACTCCTCAGTCCGTCAGGCAGACCATCAGCCGGGAGGAGTCGTCGTCGTCGCCTTTGCGTAAGCCAATTTTTAAGACTGCAATTGTAGTAAGCTATCGCCATGTAGAAACTAAGACTCTGTAGGGGATACCCTCCTGGGCCCCTGAGAGGATATGTTCCTCTAGAAGTAGACAGAGTTCCTGTCAAAACTTATCCAACTGCGTCAATTTGTTTTGTTTATTTGAAAATGTTTTGAAGTATCTCTTTTTTTGGACGATCTGGATTAGTTGTGGATTATCGATGTCTAGTTTTTTCGGAGACCAACTTATTATTTGTTCATTCGTTTGATTCGAAAGCCTAAATTAATTGTTCGTCTCGTTTATTTGTCTGATTACAATAATTTTGCTGTCGATTTTTATTTTGATTGTTATGCATTCGAACATTCTACATGAAATATAAGTATGTTGTCGGAATTCTTTCGGACGCGTGCCTCCGAGTTTTAATAGCAGTAAGGTGTGATTTTATCTGATAAGAGTAATTTTCTTTTATCTAGTGGCTCAAAACAAGCCTCTTAATTTTCTTTCTCCTACTATGTAGAAAGAGCTTTTCGCTCATTTGATGATTTTGTTGTGTTACTTCTTAGTGAAGTAAGTTTATTGATTTAAAAAGGTGCCTTGAAGTACCTTAGGTGGGTCAGGGTGGTTGAATACACCTGAAGTCCCGAATAAGTAGGAGAAAAGAGCAGGTTGAAACATTGGAGTCGAACCGACGCTTATTGTAGAAAAAGGGTATCGTTTGTAATTATTTTTAATTGACATTTATTGTTTAATCAGACTAGACAACAATAGGCTTATAGTTATTTATAAATACTCTTTACGAGTTCTAGAAATAATCAATTTGGTATTAATAATTTTTAGTTGGTAACAAACTTCCGAAAGCTGGTAACATTGAAGTGCTGACTCTTTACGAGTTTTTATTTTTAACTAATCTAAGTTTGTAGAGATGCTATTCGAAACGCAGTAGAAGGCTTTTTGCGAGTCGACCTAATTTTAATTAATCATAAGAAGTAGTAAACTGCTGTCTGAAAGCAAGAGATCTGGCGATCTCGATTTGTTGTTATAGAGGCATTCTCTGGAGTCTCTTAGGATAAGGAGTTTGTCTAAAGCAATTAAGAAGCAGGACATTCTAATTACTACTTTAAGTAGTGTAGGAAAGAGGTCTGACCCCTCTATAGATTCTTCCTGTTCGATTAGGATTAATAATAAGTAACTTGATTTAGCGATAAGATTTATTTTATTCTGTCTTTAACATCTCTTTTGAAATAGCTTTACGCTACGATTTCCACTCTAGCTATGTCTTTAGCAGAATACTAGAGTGATTGTAGATAGATAAGGTCTCGAAGCCTAAACAATCTATCTTTCTCATTATATTAATTAATGTAAGTTTTATTGAGAGATGAATGGAGGAAATTTATCGCGCGAATCGCAAAAATAGACGGACCAATAAGGAAAGACGAGCTGCGACGTACAACTTCTAAAGTAATTAATTATTCCAAGAACGCATGAGTGTTTAATTAAAGTTTGTTTGTACTGTGTTAATGACAAAATAATTAGCAATTTAAAACCATGCGAAAATCTTCGGAAAAATGAAATAATTATATTCAGCGGCTATATTCTGTTATCTATTGTATATCTTTGCCTATCCAATAACCAATACATATCTAAGAGAAAAATATCAATAGTAGAATTTTACTTTGTTGTTTGGTAACCATTATCCCTGTCATAAAGTAATTATTAGCGTAGTTCAGGATTTATTGCTCTTTTAACCTCTTCGATCTTCCTAGTGTGACGGACTTCATTAGGAAGAATGGAATTCATCTCCTAGCTACTATGCAACCTGCGTCGTATTATTGTAAATTATGGTTGTATACGAATACGGCGTTTTTCAGAGATATTGGATAAGCTTGCTTTATGAATATTGTTTATGGTGTGTGATGCGGTAAAAAGAAAATAGTCGATTTATTGTCGTTGTGATACTTTCTACTGAAGATTGCTGCTAATTATTTATATCTATTCTTTTTATATAATACGTTTGGGTGGGAAGAATTCTGCGTTTGCTATTACTTACGCCGATGTGTTCTATGACTCCGTATAATGCTATAAGTCCTCGATGGCTCGAAACATTTACATTCTTTTTAAGCAAAATTTCACTCTGCGTTTGTTAATCTGTTTTTGACGTTAGGTAATGATAGATTGTCTCTACGATTGAGTCATCCTTGCATTGGAGAAGGTTGACTTTGGGCATCCGAGCGAACTGATATTGTATTTGTTGATTATTATTTAACGCAGAGGGGTATCGGTGTTTGCTAACTTACAATGATGCAGCTGCAAACTATAGCCGAATACCAGTCACACAAAAGTAATATTTATTCCTTTTTATTTTAAAATTATCTAAAAAAGTGTGACACGGTTAAAAAGGTAGAAAAAAGGGAACTTATCGATACATGTATGAAAACCAAGACAGGTGTACAGGAACTTCACACACACAAAACAAAAGCGGTCACGTTTCGCAATAGCGTTTTTACATGGTAGGAGGAAAAAAAGGACACAGCGGACTGGAGCGGGACTAGGGCTAAGGCACCACGTTGCTGACAGATGCTGGGTGATAGTGTGGCCAGGTTATAAAGGCGGGAAAGCCACTAGATGTGTCGGAGAAAAACACCAAATGGAGAAGAAAGAGCGAAGGTAACTAGGAGTAGGAAAGGGGCTTCCTAAATAAAAAAACAGGATAAAGAATCAGAAGGAAGGGGGAAATAATAATAGGAAGATGAAAGGGAGAACAAAGAAACAATATTGAAAAATTAAATAACAGAGCAACTAGAGACGGAAGAATACACTGCGCTGCAAGGAGTTACAGGCAGTTGAGGCCGGGTTCATGATTGGCGGAAAGGATGGAGATGTACGTTTGCTCCCATCTCTTTCTAACTGTTGCAGGTGAACCAGGGTTCATGATTTTCAGGATGCTGACTCGAAAGCTTTCGTCAAAGGTGTAGCCGTGATGAGAAGTGTGTTTAGGTATAAGGAGGTGCGCAAGTTATTTGGAGAAATAGCGATGGTTGTTGATGCGAAATGTAAGAGGAGTTTGGGATTCGCCAACGTAGAAGGCGGAACATAGATTACCGCGTAGGAGATAAATCAGGTTGGAAGATATGCAACTGCGGGAGTGTCCTGTGAGTGACAGGATGTACGAAGGTCAGACTGAGATCAAAAATAGAATGTCGGTTGGAGTTATGGTAATTTTGGGCACGGTTCAGTTTCCGGATGAGGTGTTTGGGATATTCACGGTCAGTGAGAGCTGAGGAGGACTGGGGCGTGTGTCGAGGAAATGTTCAAGGGCAGCGAGGCCATGGATGAGGGGATGTTGGTATACAGTGACATCATGTCAGCTGTAACTAAGATGGTGTCAGGTGGGAGAGGATCAAAGATAGAACGTATTGTGGAGAGGAACCTTGATGTAGGAAGGGAGAGCCTGGAGGTCAAAGAAGGCGGAGATTCTACATTTCGAAATTTTTCAGTTATTTTTTTTATTATTATTATTATTATTATTATTAACCACTTACTCCCAGTTGAGAACGTTATCGCCCCCTGAACGTTCCCATGAAGAAAGAGACGTCATTGATAGCATGCAATGTAAGCATTGTGTTTCGACAACATTTTTGTTTGACGAGGTGATGCTCTCACAATAGAGGGAACCTACCCCTTTCAACATGTAGCACTGGTGAGTAATCTCCTGTAAGCCAAACACTTTTCTCAAATTCATTCCTTAAATAAAAACTGCAATACCGACACGTCGTGCACCAATATTTGGCAGGATATATATATCATCATTTTTGTTGGTGCGAGCTACTTGTGCTCTCATAATAGCGAGCAGAAAAGTATCTGTAAGCATGGAAGGAGAAACTTAGTTTAGTGACCACTGGCTATTAGCAAAGAGATAATGAAACTAGCTAAACCGTGTCTCTTCCAAGCCACTTGCAATAACACAGTAAACAGAGCAGTAATAAAAATAATTCCCTGAGTTTTCTAAGTTTTCCCGGCTAAAATAACACTTATAAAGATTGTCGACACATTAAGCGGAAAGACAGACGCAATACCAGTCAACGTATGAAATAGCTTTGGTTAGGTTGAAAGTAAGAAGTGAACGACCGTTTCCTGCTCTCCTCCATGGGTAGGAATATTCATAAATTGGGCAGAACACACTAAAATCCATTTTGGGTTTAAAACTTTCAAATAAAGACTATTTTTACCTATTTGACAAATTTGTACATCCCTCGTCTCCAAGTTGAGCGAGCCCTGCTTCATTACTATACATTGTTTCACGTGTTAGGGGGCGAAAGACGGGAAAACTCAAAATACGCCCCCACTCCTTCCTCCGCGACACTTCCCAGACAGGTAAAATGTTCCTCTCCACTTACGTAGTTCCCTCAGGATTAAATTAACTTCCCTTTTTATGCTCCGCTACCACGTTTTATTATTATTATGGAAAAGACTAAATACATTATCACAATTTTGGAAAGTGGGTTGCTTATGGAACTCTTTGTGATATTAAGTTAAAAGTAAGGAATTCAATTCTAGCTGAGTTATGTGAGAACCAGCAAATTATGACGTCATAAACAGGGCCGTAAAATAACTCCGCTAGAATTCCTGAAAACAATTTTAACTTAATATCACAAGGGTTCCATAAAAATTACTCTCCTGGGTCAATTAGATGGGGAGCTATGACCTGATCAAATTATGGACAATATATTGTTCATACGATGTCTAAAGGTTAATGTTCATATGCAGATCAACATTGTTGCTGAGGGCAAAGATAGACAAGGACGCTGGAAGAAGTTAATCTACGTCAACTTTTACACATCTACGCGAATATCTTCAAATTCATTGAAGCACCCCAAAGTTCAAATTTCCACTTATGATACAGGCTTTCTGTTACAGCTAACACCGGCAAAATCACAAAATGCATTAGAAATATTTAAACGGACCATAAAAATATAGATCCAGGATACGAAATACTACTATGAATATGTTCATGAAGAAAAAAAAAAAATCTTAACTCATAAAGTACAATCACAAAATGGACTGTATAAAAATATGAGAAAATGGAAATAAAATGTAAATAGGAACATATTTTTTCACATGAACAAAAAATACGTGCCTTGAAACTAGAACTGGAGAACATACCGGATAAATATCTACCAATAAGAAATCCAAATACATGGAGCCTACTAATTTTGTGACTTGAAATTCCCCGAGTTCTTAAGAGGGCTACTAAAAAAAACTAAGTGGATTATCAAAAATGTAAGTTCATAGCGCACTAGAACTTACAAATTACTATGAAATGCAATGGACAGCGATCTCGAAATCTTGTC
>JAGDQP010028037.1:0-24470 GCA_022664845.1 Lepisma saccharinum
AATTTCTTCAAATCCAGAAACAAATGCGTACCTATTTACAAATGTGTGCTATTTCTTTGTGCTAATATCACCATAAATAGAGCATCAAAATTTGATTTTATCACCGAGGATAATGATATAGCCTCACCAAGCTGCCAACCAGATGTCACTAAACACTCCCCACTCATAGTTTTGCTGTGAAGCCCAAATTGTACAAAATATCCGCTCCATCTGATGAACCCATTGCATAAATTAATGAATCTCTCAAATCCTATTATTGTTGTGTCATAATTAAGTGGTGCTAATCCCACATTACAAACACAAAAAACAGGTATAACTTTTATTTACTAAGTTGCTTGACGATTCAGATTAATTTAAATGTTTTCTTTTTCCTTGTTTTTTTTATAGATACTTGTTCAAAACCACAATGGCTGTCAACTACAAAGTTTTCGTTTTCTTGGCTTTGATCGTCCTCATTCAGGTAACTACCATAAATATATTTCTTTATTTTTATGCCATAGACTAGTTTACATTAAGAATAACTTATTACACATGCTAACTGTTTGCTGTAATGATATAGAAATTACCTCAACGCTGACCGTCTTAATTAAAATTTATTAAAACTTAACTGTCTATTAGTATCTAGCCTAATTGTATTGATTATCATAGTCCTGTTTCCTCAATAGAGAGTTCCTCTAATATCTGCCTCTTTCACTAATATCTTCTAAAATTGTTCTAGTGAAGAGCATCTAAAAAACACATGTCGTAGATAATATTTATTAGATTCAATTAGAAAGCTCCTTTAAAGAAATTTCGAAAAGCACATAGTTTCGGAGCTACATGAACACAAATCGTCACAAATGATGTAATATCTCTACAAATAATAACGTAAGCTGTGTCGGCTTAGCAAATTACAATAAAAGTAAATACAGATTATAACGGATTTCTATTAAACCATATTTATTTTATTGACAATGAAATTATTTCGTTGCGAAATCTGTCTATGTGGCACTCACTCAATGGTAAGCATTGCTCCAATGGATGCACTAGGCACTGCTTTAAACATGTTTTCTTAGGTTGAAATCATTTACGTTATTATTTGTAGAAATATAACCTCATTTGTGACAATACCTCCGCGCCTGTAGCTCCAAAACTACGAGTTTCAAAATTTCTTCAAATGTACTTTATCTCTTTTTCTGATTTGAATAAGAATCTCCCAAAGCCTGTCTCTAACATTCATTAACACCCTGTGTATACTGAAAAATTTATGGAAATCCAGGGAAGTGGTTAAATGCCATCATTTTGTAATTTGACTATAATAAAAAAAAATCTAATTGAATCTAATAAATATTATCTACGACATGTGTTTTTTAAATGCTCTTCACTACAATAATTTTTTGAAGATATTAGTGAAACAGGCGAACAGATGCTAGAGGAACTCTCTATTGAGGAAACAGGACTATGGTAATCTAAACACTAAGAGAGAGACCAACGGTTCTTCAACCAATTTTTCTGGTGAAAACCAATGGATGAAATAAAATAACTATACGTTGAAATTTCTTATTAATTTATTATATACTGTTAGTAGAATGTATTCGCTATAAATGCAAGTTAGTTTCTAACTAGACAAACAAACGTGTGTGTTTTATCACGTCGTTGAATTTGCAATATCGCCTATGCGCATTTTAACATATTTTTTTTTTCAGGAGAGCAAGAAATGTGTTTTTAAAGTTATCTGTTTTTTTTACTTATTTCGATATTAATGAATGTTCATTGCCGTGAGTATATTTAATTTAAAATCGTTGAATGAAATAATTTACACACGGCTGTGATTTCAAAAGCAGGGGAATGTGTTTATCTTTCAAATGACACCAAAAAGTCAATTTCAAACTTTTGAGCAGGTATTTCAAATTCAGCGATGATTATATTTGGATTATAGTTTACCTATGCATCTATTATTATTTATACCCTAAATATCATACATGTGATTCTGAAGTCCATTAATATTTTATCACATTTTCTTTAGTACGGCCTACGTTTAACGATATAGGCTTAGTATTAGAAACCCTTAAAGACATAGTATTTTTTAAACATTTACAATAACAAGTAATAATCCAACATCTTTACCTACTTAGAAACTACTGGTGTCTATTTATTTATTTGTTGTTTGTTTGTTTAAAACTTAAATGGACTAGGGATTTATTCTAAAGATCTTGTATAATATTCATGATATGTTAGTTGAATATCTAAAAAAGTTGATAGATTTGATTATATTCTAAGATAAGTTTAGAATCAGTACTAGATAATTGACGACTTTAGAACATCTTGAGCATAAGAGCTAAAGCTAAATTATCTACGTCATACATTCACCTAGAGATGCATAAGTTTAGACAAAGAATGTCACTACAGCTTCACTGTGATTCATTCATTTGGAAAAAGAGTGTATTTTTACTTGGCTATATTAAAAGCACATAAAGATTAGGCTTGACTGAACCGTAGGAATAAGTCCGACATTCCATACCTAAAACAATGTTAAGAGATGCAAAATGTAGTATGAATGACAACATGGATAGTATTTTGTTCTTGGACGTATTAGGAGTAAGTAGGTCAGGAGTATTAGGTCATGTATACAAAGACTCATCCAAACATAGGTTTATTTTCAATGAGCAAATTAGACGATGTTTCACTGAAGTGTTATGATGAATATCAGCCGAATCCTTTGCTTGAAGTCATGATTTTGTTAGTGGATTAAGAGTTCAGTAACAAAAAACTAGATTAGGTATTTTCTTTACATACAAGGAGTTCAAATTATACAGAAAAATCCTTGCCATGACCAATATTTGTGTATTTTTTCAATGAATTAATTTATTTAGATATTAATATTAAATAGTTGTAGTATAGATATATATGGTTGATAATAGATGTCAGAACTGTGTACTTGACATTCTTTTAACAAATAACGAAATCATGAAAGTAAAATGAGTATCTTTCGTGTTTTTAGATATTTAATATTATTTCTACGTCATTAAAAAATTAAATTTAAAGCTTTTAATTTTGTTTCTGCAATCTGTTTATAATGGTATATTTCTTCATTCTTGTTATGTCATTTTACACATTAACTCTTAATATAGCAAGGTGTACACATTTGTTCATGCAGCTTTCTTTTCTTTTGATAAGTGATTATCAACTTGCATAATATCTTATTACATTCTAACTACAACTAACAAACTTTTTTTTAAAAAATACAAAATAATTTCAACTGAATAGAATAACATCCCAAGTCTTTGGACTGCTTTTTGTGCTTCCTGAATAAAAAAAAAGTACTCCGGAGGACTTGGGATGTTTTGCAATTCAGGTCTTAAATTTTGCATCAACTTTTGTCAGGAGAGGTTTCGTAGTAAAATCTACAAGTAAAAAAAAAGTAACTTGTAAAGATGGAAAGTAACATTAAAAGAAATGACATTGTTTACTACTTCGGAGAAAACAAAAGTGAATTTTAATTTGAGTCAAATGAAATTTCAAATCGGTGATCTTTCTACTTAAATAAATTTCATTAATAACATCTAACCACATTAGCATTGCATTTAATTGTTTTTTTTTCTCTCTCTCTCTTCAGGTGCTGAGCTTTTCATCAGCTGGAATCACAAGCCAAAACAAGAACAAGAATAAGAATCAAATCAAGAATGAATTCCAAATCACAGACACCGAAAGCCTCAGTCCAACTGAGTCAATGACCGCTGCTATGATTGGAGGAAAGGGCTAAATTATGAAAACGAAGTATAACGCAACCATTTCTATGCAAATTATTGGCAATGAATTTACTAACACATCCAAACATCTTTAAATTACACTGGTCATCTAATTCAATCTGTTATATTTTAAACTGTTATTCGACAAAGAAGTTTGAAAAAAAAAAAGGTTAATGAGGTTTGAAGCAATACGTCAAAGCCACTAGTCACCTTTAGTGACACCATGTTTGCACTTAAATGAAGTAAAAGAGAATGCCTATATATATAAATTCGCTAAATTAAAATGGTGACCAAAAATCTAAATTTGTCGTAAAAGCTACTTATTTTTTTAACCAATCGACGTGAAATATTAAACTAAAAAATTACCACCTAGTGAACCTCAGTTCTGTATATGCGGGTTAAATATATATATACCTTATTTATTAAATAGTTTTTGCTGTAATTATTTAAATACATATTTATAACATTTACAATAAAGTCAAGTTTGCAAGTAGTAATTTATGTTTAATTTCTTTCAACCTAGTCCTTATAGAACATCCTACACCATATCCAGTGTGGCTGTTTTATCATCAGACTCCTATTCATCCAGGAGTGATAAATCGGAGTACTAACTGAAGAAACTTCGTGCTTTCATGTGTCTCCAGTATAACACATTTTAGAACCGATAAAGCTATATTCTTTTCAAACGTTATGGTCAGAGATGTGTTTATAATTTCTGATATTGAAAACATGCTTTTACCTTGAGATAGCTATATTGTGTAGAAAGTTTAAGATGTTAAGAACGATTTTATGAAAAAGTGTTTGATGATATCGAGATAATTTCTATCACTTTGATCTTATTTTAAGGTAGTAACTTTGGTACCATCTTTGGTATTTTAAGGTACTATCTTTTAAGAAAAGATAGTAACTTTGATCTTATTTTAAGGTATCATGCCGACATTCTCTTGGTGTGACAGAAACAAGCGGGAAAATGTCAGCTAAGATGGAACGTGAGAAGTATATAAACACATACGCTGTTTGTTTTCGCCACTATACCACAGGCCTGGATTGAAATCAGTCTCGATGCCTTGCCACTGCAACACGAAAACTGTGTTCTCATCTTCTTAAGCCTGTTATGCCACTTTACACGACACAGAAATGGAACATTCATTTTTCTGTAAATAACTGCTATTTCGAGACATTTACTGTATATCTAGTTGTGTAAAACAAAGAGAAATGACTAACAACAAAGGGGCCTAGTGTTATCACGTAACATTTTTCTCGATCAACCATTTTGATGAGATCTTCGGCATCTTCTTCTTCTATCTGATTATCACTGGCATATTCATAGAATGTATCCCTCACAGTAAAAACAAACGATTTCTTAAAATTGAGAAAAAAAAGTTCTTATCTCTGCACCGAGCAATGAGTTCTTATCAACATTCTTATTTCATTTAAAATGAAAACATGTCAGTTTGGGAACAAGATTACCGACCTTATTTTCAAATTAGCATGTTCTTCTTTTGAATGAAATGACAACGTTGATATATCATTTCTAAGAAACTTATTTCTAGGTGCATAGATAAGAACTTTTTTTCTCAATTTTGAGAAACCGTTTTTTATATCACTGGGTCCTCACTTCACTGCTTATGTGTGAATTTGAATTTATTTATAGCCTATGCATCTATGGCTCAAGTCAGAATAGACTAGGAGAAATAATGCTGGAGGGAATTGACAAACGCCGAAGTTTAGGATACCATCCACGTATTTGCCTTGTTTGAGAGACCTGGAAAACCTCAGTCAGGACAATAGGCAGTTGGTGTCAAACCGAAGACCTTCCGAATGCAAGACCAACTCTCTACTAACTGAGATACGGCCGCTCGGTGATCAAGTTTGAGTTTCAGTATGACATATTCTAACAAGGAACACACGCCAGGTAACAGAGTCCGATTTTGATGAAAATTCGTATCTAGGTACAGTGCTTCGATAAACCTTCACAGCCAAAATTGTAGGTGCTGTGGTCAACACGCATCGACAAGGGGACCCATGAAAAATGGAACGTAGAGAGGAAGTAAATCGAATGCAGAGTACGGGAAAAGCCTTTTCCTTTATATACGTATATAAAAAGCAAATAGTCATTAATGCATTACTGGACAGGAGGTAATATATTCTAGAGAGTAAGACTAAAATAACCGCCATATTGAAAGCGGCTATCTTGACTATGCTTCAAAAATTTTAAATAGTAAGTGGGTCATATAATATATCAAACTGTGCTGGCATGTTTCAAGAAACCTAATGACGAAGTTACTTTTGGCATAATTCTAATCGAGTACGACAAAATGACACGTGAAATGGACATTCAGACTGTCACTTTTACCTAGTATTACGCCTTCTTAAAATTGGGACTTCATCTTCCGTTAGTGGATTTTAAATTTTATAATAAACTTCATGTTGTGGCCATGAGGATCATGTTTCCCAACATGACGGTACCTCCTCTCTAGCCGTTTGGTGTTCGTTGCTTCAACTCTTTAAACATATCATCATATTCAGCTGTTTTCCATCCACTGCTGGATGAAGACCTGACCCTTTTCGTTCCACATATCTCGGTTTGCTGCAATCCTCATCCATGTAGCTCCTGAAAAACGCTTGATTTCATCTACCCATCTTACATTTGGACGTCGTTTCGATCGTTTCTTTCCTCTAGGAATCCACTGTGGTACATTTGTCGTCCACCTTTCATCTGTTCGTCTAGCTATGTGACCGGCCAATCTCCACTTCATCATCTTAGCAGTCTTGATTACATCCTCTACCTTTGTTTGAGCGCGAATCCATTCATTTGTCTTCGTGTCCCTCCTGGTTATTCCTAGCATGTATCTCTCCATTCCTGTGTGTGTGACTCTCAATCTTTGAGTCGTCTGCGCATTCAATGTCCAAGTTTCGCAGCCGTACATCATCACGGGTAAGAAACATTGATTATAAACTTTACGCTTCAGACACATTGGTAGTTTGCTTTTGAAAATAAAGTGTAGTTTCAAACGAACTCCACGCCATTTTACATCTTCTATTAATTTCATCAGTCAACTTGGCATTCGATGTTTTGAGCTGGCCTAGGTAAACATTAATCTTTATTTCCTTCTTTGGAGTATGTTGATTGTACATTACTTTCGTTTTACTTAAATTCATTTTAAGACCTATTTTCAAACTCTCATTACTCAGTTCTTCCATTCTGGTTTGTAGTTCTTCTGCACTTGAAGCAAACAAGACTATATCATCAGTGAATCGTAGGTGATGAAGATATTCGCCATTATTTTTTATTCCAACTTCATATTCATCATTCGGTCACACATTTTCTAAGTCAATTTTACGTGTCATTTTGTCGTGCAAGATTGGAGTTATGCCAGAACGAATTTCACCAGTCGATTTTTCGAACATTCCAGCATAGATTGATCTGTCACAAGGTCCACATACTATTTGAAAAATTCGAATCATAGTCAAGATGGTCGCTTTCAAGATGGCGGTCATTGATGTCATACCCTCCACTATATATCGCCTCCTGTCCAGTATCCATTAACAGCCATTTTCTTTCAATATATGTAACAGTTTATAAAAGGGAAGTCGTTTTGCATACACTGTATTCGATTTACATGCTCTCTACGTTCCATTTTTCTAGGGTTTCTGTGTCCTTATTTGTTGACATCACATATAATTTGGGATGTGAAGATTTATGTACTTGGACACTGTCACCTGGCGAGTGCTTCTTGTAAGTTAAGAAACATTTTTATTTTTAATGTTTCCCCATATGCGCTTGTATCTTGAAACACATACTCCAGCAGAAACTTTGTGTGTGCTAATGTTGACCATGTTTTAAGAACTTGGACTATATCATCTGACTGCAACGAAAACAAAAGTAAATTTAGGAATCATGTTGCAAAAAGGTCAGCTATCTAGAATTCATTCTAATGAAATATGATTAGCTGTTTTTTATAAACGTTCATAGATGGCCAAAGTAATGCTTGACACTTTTGTTGTCTTCTATTTTATACGCGATTACAGCATGTTTTTAACGAATACAACCCATTATATAAAGGAAAATTATTTCCCTGACAGGAAAAATATTGAGTAGAAGAGAAGAAAATGTCCTTTAGCATATGATTCGCATTTCCTTCCATTCGCATCGGACATAGCTAAAATATTTAATGTAAGGCGTCCTTCCAAGTGTTTGTGGTAGTATTACAGTGCTCTTTGGCTACGACAATGAAATCATTATTAAATCGTTGATTCATTCTTTAATAATTACATTCTTCGGTTATAAATATAGATCAAATATGTTTTCCTGCTTTGTTAAGGTGAAATTTACGTAGGATTTCCCGCGTTTTACGTTGATTATTCAAATTTTGTGAGTGCAGGTAGACAGTGAACTAAAGTATATTACGTACTTCAATAATGAATAGTATAACCTTCAAGAAGTGTTAGTAGTAACATTAAAAACTGTCTCCGGATACTTTCGGGACATTATTCTGTCCTAAAATTTGTTATGCCAGAATTTTGAAATTTCTGTTAACATTTCGTTAAAGTTAATGGAATTCATTAGTAAAGTACGAAACAAAATTTTAGTTCACGAAAGTTTTATTTTTTTCTGTTTACCTATACTCACAAAATTTGTATAATCAGCGTAAAATGGAATAAAAGGTCGGAAAAGATACTTGAATTCGTTTAAATAACTTGTAACCTTTGAAAACATTCAAAAGAGGCGACATTCAGCATGAAATCGCCTTTTAACAATCATTTTACAGTTCTGCTATTAATATTTAACCCTAGTCTCAAAATCATTATAATAGTGCCTACGCATTTACGAATACCAGAAGGAGAATAATATTAAGTAACCAAAGATGAAATGGAGGCAACTTCCTATTTTTTCTGTACATCAAGCCTCTGTAGGTACAGATACAATTAATATCAGTATCAGTACTTAGTAACTTTATCATGCACAGAATATTTAGTTACCTACAAATAAAAGTTAAATACTGTGTAACGTAGAAGATAACCAACTGGCATATTATATATATATAACAATAAACAAGTGTTATTATCTCAATCCAAGATTAGAAAAGAGTGTGTACAGTGTTCCTTTCTCAGTTCCTTACAGAAATTAGGCAAATTTAGACGAATTTCAAAGTAAACGACCTCTGAATTGTTCTCAAATCACCCTAAGAACATAGTTTACAAATGAGTAAATGAAGAATTTAGAAAAGTCAAAACTGGCCAGAGTGATCACACGATCTCAATCTGAACGTATTAATTAAGAATGCTCAGAGTTCTACGTACGTGTCCCTGTTAGGATATGTATAAAGTAAGACGGTTTCTCCGTTATATTTATAAAATAAGCAATAAGATTATATTAACAGCTATTGTATATTTAAGAAAGCTACATTCAAATTATTTATAATTATGGCAACGTCTGAAATATATTGAAAAAAATAAAAGATATTTTCTGTTTGTGTATCTGGATTCGGAAAGAATCCCTCACATGAAAAATAATTATAGAATTCACTAAGAGAAGTTAAACTATTTATACGGTTTCGTACAATGTTGTACCACTGTTGAAAAGGTTAATCTTAACAACACAAAATCCTTGAAACCTAAAAAAAAATCAGAAACCCGATAACCAACACCTGATTAGCCATTCCATGACTGGTATTTGATCACTCATCTTAGACTGAAACGCGAAGTGACTTGTAATTAGCATTCCTTTCTGCCCTTCTTTCTTTGTAGATAATAAAGGTATTTTAACCTTTCTTCACCATTAATCATAAATAAAGTCATTTCACTGTATCATTATATTTCAGGTTTCTTTAGAAATGGCCTCAATATTGTCACAAAGAAAATATGCAGTTTGGTCGGAAAACACCAAAACGAAAAACTTGTTTCTTTTTTTTTCCTTAACTGGTTTGCGAGGTTGTCTTTGACATAGTTTGGTTATCATTGAACTAACCTAGCGTAAACTTCTCATTTAGTTCACGTATATAGTATCTGTAAAATAAATTAAAATGTTACAATCAGTCGTTCTTCCACCAAGTGGTCAGCACATCACCTAAGAGCAGGTAGGTTAGTAATTTACTTTCTCTCTTTGGTTTAGTATGAATGCAAGGGTAAATAGCTTTGTTAAGGAATTAGTTAAAGACTATTGCTATTTATGAAAGGCATGATCACACTGTAAAAAAAAATCACTTCGTTTCCATATTGCAAAATTTTGTAAATGTAAATGTAAATTTTGTAAATAGGGATTTTGTTTATGTACATAGAAATTTTTAACGAAGGTGATGATGATGAGGACGAGACTGGTGATGGTGATTAAGTTTATTTACATGTAAAAACACAAGGGTCATTGTATTGGTAACACAAATTTAATTTACCTTCTTGTTCAAGGGCTACTCTAGGCACTGAAAGAGGTGGCGACGCTGAAATCATCAGAGAGGGAAATATCTGGATAGTATGGGAAAATAGCATATAAGTACAGCATGAAAGTGATGTATGTTGAATATACTTGGTCGTGGGATAGTTCATGTGCGTGGTATTGAGTTGTGTCAACTATTTGATGCGCAAATGTCCTAGATGGAAGAGAATATGTGTAAAGAAATCGTACACTTGAGACTTGGAAATGTGATAGGGAATGCAATTCGGAGAGTGATAAGTTCGGATATTTGAGTTTATCATACTAAACAGGAGAAACAGAAGGTGAAACGAAAGGTTAATATTGACCGAAGAAAGCATTATTCATGTTAGCAGCCTAACGTTGTTATGCTTGGCTTCAGTTTTTATCAATTTTAGCCTATCATCTTATTCCAATATCCTTGGTTCAATTAATGACGTCACGTTCGACATAACCTATAGTAAGCTATAAACGACGAATTCTAAGTAGTTGAGTGTTGTTTATCTAAGGGAGTGTCATGAACTATTAAACGTAGGACAGATAAATTTCTGTGCATGTGGTAACAGGTTTTAGGTTGAAGGAAGACAATTCCCTTAGTTTTTGCTGTGTTCATCTTTAATGCTAGAAACATTTCGAATGCCTATCTATGCCAATTTGTGTATTTATGTTTAATTCTCTACAGATAAAAAGGCAGTATCGTCGACATAGTGAAAAAGGTGAAATTTAGGATATCAGGACGGAAAGTTAGCTAAAAATAATATGTATAACAGAGGCTACATACCAGATCTCTGTGGAATAAATGAAAATTGGAAATAGAATGACGAATATGCTGTTTATGTAAGAGTCGACAGGTTAAGATGTTGAAAGTGAAGTGAAGATTAGAAATAGTTAGTCGAAGATTTATCCGGATGACGTCAGTTTGTCAGTCTTTGTCAAAAACCTTTCAAAGATCAAATAGGATTAGGCAGAAAGGAAGTGTTGTGCTGTAGTGGTTGCCTACGTAACAGATTAATTTAAAAAGTTAGTCATTTGTAGTGAAAGCAGCAGTCATGTTTTGTTTGTAGCAGTAGATTATAGTCTGTAAATTACTAACGGAGTGTTTTTATAGTTGTAATTAATTACGACACAGAAATAAGAGATAGTTTTCTAAACCACTGCCAAAACAAAGAAAACTAGATACAAGATAGAAATCAAGAATTGTAATCGAAAATTTACTTTCAAACTTATTATGCGGGGACTGGAATCATAGAGGTGTTAATCTATTGTAGTGATTATAGACATAATAAAGCTTAAATAAATCTTCTAATGTATATTAAATATCGACTTCAGAAACGAAGGAATACAAGCAACATTGTAGAGTAAAAAAAAAATCAAGTTAATATTTTATATATAACCCGAAAAATATGTGACAAAACATTGTCATATTTTGTACAGGGACACATTGAAATCCAGGGTTTATTTGTACAAAATCTGGTAATTTTCTGTCTCACATATTTTGGGTTCTTTATAAAGGATTAGCTCAAGCTTTTGTTTTTAATTCCTTGATGTCACTAGTATCCATTGGCTTCCGGACTCCTCAATTATGAACTGAAATGACGTACGTAATTGGCTTGTTTGCAACATTACTTTCTTTTAAATGAAAATATTGAAGTCTGGACGTTAAATCATTATGATACTATCGCTGTAAGTTTTTTCTATAACTACAAATAATTATCGTAGATGAATTAAGCCATCATTGTTCTGAATATCCCATGCAATGACGTTTTTTGGTTAACTACTGTTGTAATTATAAGAAATACCCAGTTCAGGTTTGTCGCTCGCAAGTATAGGTGTCATCGATGAAGGTACATTAATAGTTTTCTAGATTAGAACCTAACAAAGTAAGTGTGAAAAATTACGAAAGGAATTAATTTAAGTTTCTCCTTTGCTTAAAAGTATTAAAATTCCTGACCAAGTTAGATGAAAATTAAAATAAAAAAATTGGATAGAATCCAGTTCTCTCGTAAGCGGAATATCTTACAATTTCGATTGAAATCTTTTAATCTGTCTGAGTTTTCTTTTCTTCAAGAGAATTCCAAATAAATTATACGTTAGTGTTCTCATTTAGAAAGCACATAGATGTTCTATTACAGGTAGTACATTCTACTGCCTATGCTCTTCTGTATAAGTTAAGATCAGTTTTAATTATAATAATTATAAATCCAAATTCGTTTAAAACAAAAGTCTTTTATGTATTTTTGCAGACCACACTCAATCCACTACAATGGCAGTCTCATTTAAATTTTTCACGATATTGGCCATCTTTCTTATTATACAGGTAAGGTATTGAAAGAATATCGTATCTATGGTAAACTTATATCTGTTTATAGTTATACAATTACATATTGGGAAGACGATGTGACATTTGGGGGTTGAATTTTGTAATCTTATTCTCTCCGTAGTGCATTACTTCCACGCTTTTAGAGTATATTGTCCATAACACCAAATTAGTTTATTTCGATCACTATTTGAAAACTTTCCTATATTTTTGCACACGATTTGGAGTATTTCAACGTCTAGGAAAGGAGCGAAAATGGCGAAGAGGGCGGATAGGACGTAGAAAGACGTTACTTATCTCTTATATGTTTAAGGTGTATTATTAACAAGATGTCTACAAACAAGTGTTTGAAATGTCATTCTGAAACTCTAATCGCGCGAGGAGCGTTCAAAGCACGCCTTTAGAAAGATATGAAACAGAATCTGACAATAAAGAAATGAAACACTTTTATGTTGTCTTGGCAACTCTGCATCTTGCTAGGACATGACGTGTGACTTTGTATAAAAATTATGCACGGAAGTGACTCCATAAACATAGAGAGTATTTCTTTTCTTGTTAAATGTGATATATGATGTTTCCATCTTGTATAATGAAAAAATAAACTAACCTGACTTTCTAATCTATTTCCGTGAATTCCGTAAAATTTTGAGAATGTGTATAACAAAAAGAATCTAACCTAACTTCACCTAATATCAACAATAATAACAATATATCTTTGTGAAAGGTGTAAAGTGTTGGAAAATGCAAAATGGAGCAATTATAAGTACTAATGAAAAAATACGTTTCTTTTGGAAAAACAATAACATAAAATAGTGTGATCTTCCGGGAATCGAACCCCAGGAAGAGATCCGATGCTCTACCTACTAGATTAAAACGAAAGCGGCGAGACAACACTTTGTCATGCTGTTTTTACCTTTATCACGTAGGGGATTACATTGTCATCGCGTACGTAGTTGAGCATATTGCTGATAGATGGCAATTTCGTGCATAATTCCTAAGCCGAGGCTTTCCTAGGATATGCCACGCAGGACCATGCCAGTTATGGTGAAATAAGAAATGTTCAAAAGTCAAACATAGCATATCCTATCGAGAAAGCCACGCCGTTACGAATAAAAAAAACGTAAAAATTGGTCTCATTAGATTATTGTCAGATTTCATAAGTTCTTCACTTTTCTTGACACATTATTTGCACGTTTCTTTAACGGAAAACTCAAAGCAGAGAAGAAGAAAATGTTTGCATCTTATAATGTAGTTATTTTATGGAAATTAAGACAAAAAAATTCTTAAAAACATGAAACTTGGTATACATAATTATATAGTACTTAGCCACCCAAGTAACTTACTAAAAGTCACCCCAAAATTAAACTTGTGATAAGGCCACCATCTTGGAAAATTCAGTTTATTTCAATTTTCGCGGAAACTAAGTTTCACATCGAAAAAAACATTTCTAATGTTTGTTCAGCACAAAATTATGGATCTTTTTTCATTATTACGATTTCTTTTCATTTGATCAATCCTAAAGCCACAAAATTACATCAAACAAAAACAGCTTTTTCTTTTCAGAAGCCAAAATCTTTAGATCAGTTTAAATAAATCTTAAAAGCATGGATATAGAAAGTACTTCACCACCAAAGTAACATATGAAAGTCTCCGTCATGTTGGAAAATTGGCCGCCAATATTCACCTATTTCCAGTTTACACAAAAACTACGCATCACTTCAGTTGTTAAGTCCATTCTTTTCATCGATCCAGAAGCCACAATTTGGCACTGATTGTCACAAAATTCTATTTTCATTTAGAATTTTAAAAAAAATGAAGGTATCTATAAAGATTTTTGACGTAGAGAGAGATTTGTTTGCATACAAGTTATGACCTGCAGCATAACAAAAGGTAACATAATTCAGATGGAGTATAAAGTTTTCCTGTCCTTTCAGCTCTAATAAACTCTATAATGAGAATTGAATTGAATTTTATTTATAGTCTTTAAGCATTTAGGGTCAGACCAGGATAGGTGAGGGAAAATAATTCGGAAAGGTGTCGGCCAGGCATATGTTGAAGGTGCCATCCCGGCCTTTCGCCTGGTATGACTAAGAAGAAATGCTGGAAAAAAACCTCAGTCACGATGGTCGGCCGCTGGGATCTAACCCACGACCTCCGAGTGCTACGCCAACGTTCTACTACTGAGCTACAGTAGCTCGGTCCATATTGGAGATAACCATTTTTATATTTTGTACCCACAGGTTGTTTTTTTTTAAGACAGCGAAAATATCTGACACTATGGTTCTTCTTTAGAAGTCATGATATCCTCCGAGAATATTTAATTTCTTAACACCTTTTCACTGTCTAACACAAAAGTACTCAGTTTCTGATTAGAAAATATTACAGTTAGAAACCTGAGTAGAGCATTAGTGTGAGAAAATGAAATTGGTCAAAATGGCAAGAAAAAGTTATTACAAAAAGAAATTATAATTTTATGCTGCACAAACTTTATTTAAAACCATTTCTCGATATGACTCTTAGTTTCCTCGAAAAAAAAAATGTCCTCCATTTTCCAAGATGCAGGTCGTAGCGTAAGTTTGATTTTTGCAGACTTTTCATATGTTACTTCAGTGGCCAATTACTTTCAATCTATGAAATCTCATGGTTTTAAGAATTTTTAAAAGTGATCTAAAGATTTTGACTTCTAAAAAAGAAAAGTTGTTTTCTTTTGATGTAATTTTCTGGTTTTAGGATTGATCAAATGGGGAAAAAGGCAATTAAAAAATATACGTAATTATACGCTGAACGAATTTCATTTGAAACTTTTTTTCGGTGTACTGCTTAGTTTCCGCAAAAATTGAAACACAAAATAATTTTGGCCACCATTATCGAAGATGGCGGCCTTAACACAAGTTTGTTTTTTGGGGACTTTTATTATGTTACGGGGTTGCCAAACCAAGTTTCATGTTTTTAAGATTTTGGCTTTAAATGACTCCGCTATAACATTATGAACGAAAACAAATCTTCGCTTGTGAAAACAAGCTTTTTCAGGATAATTTGTAAATTAGAGAAATCATTTCCGGTATCTTAACATTGCTTTCGAATATGTTAATAACGGTATGCGTATTACAAGTAAGTTAAAGATTACAGAAAGAAATATAAATATGTTTGATTTTATGTATATCATAATATTGCCTTTGGTTAACGTGTAGATTACAATCTAGGACTCAATAACATACACATACATGCTGACATCTGCTAGCAAAGATGATAGAAGATTAATACACTGGAAGAAATATAATATAGTAAAGTTAGTTAGGAAATTGTCATGCGCATCAAACAGTAGACCAAACAGTAGACCAAACAGTATAGAGTGTGAATCCCTTAGACATAAACCAATCTGTAAATATCCACCTCGGCAGCATGCCAGAAGTCTCTGGATTTTCCTAGATTTAAATGAATCAACAGGAAAATACTGATTGCTTCACTGGAAATTCCTAGAAACGTTTAGAATATTTTTAACAGTGTGATAAATCGATATTTACATAAATTGTTTTGTTTCAACTTGGTTTTAAACCTGTAATGCGGGAAAATGACACCACTGAAACATGTTTGAAACACTTTTAAATATGAATATTTATAAATACCGATTTGTGCCTATTTGTACAAAGTAAGAGATAAGTATGAAGACATTTGCAGTGTTGAAATCTCCACGATAATCTGGCCCAATCTTTGGGTAATAACAATGGATGAAGGGCTGGCTTTTATGGGCATGCTGCGCCCATTGTTGGGGATGGTGTAGGTCGTTTATTGTTTCATGATACACCATATATTTTACATGGTCTCAGAGTCAAAGAGCAGGGTGTGTGAGAGCACTGGAACGAAGGGACCACGCGATGGACACTTGCCGAGTGAGCCAACATCCTGGATATTGGAGACACGGCCATACTTGCACGTTTGCGTCATGCTGAATTAACTGGAATAACATAATAAAAAATCGTCAAATCCGAACATTCAGGGTGCCTACTTCCGAAACAACTAAACATGGGTGAGAAAAATCTTGATATTTAATATTCTGGGAACACACTAAAATAATATGTCACATAAACACCTTCCTATTCCAAATGCTCGTGATGAAAACAAGATGGTGGGGATGATGATCATACCAACCACCAGTTGCATACCTTATACAAATGTTCGATCAGATTCTCGTAACGGTTTCAACACTACAAATGTCTTAATAGTTATACCGTAGTATTTAAAAATAGACACAAATCGGCATTTGCAAATAATAATAAAATATATTGCGAAGCTTGAAAAGGTTCGGTATATGGCTGTCATATTCGCGCTGGAGAAAACATATTTCCTGTACATATCGACTGATCAACTGACGTGGTTCCCTAGTTACTGGAGATAATGAAGAAAAAAATGCTGATTTTACCTTTAAATAAATATTAACATGAATATTTTTCTATTCTTATTGGTCTATTCTCTCAGCATACTATATATATATATATATTCTGACCGAGCCGTCGGCCGCAGTTCAGTAGTAGAGCGTTGACGTAGCATTCGGGAGATCGTGGGTTCAATCCCACCATCCTGACTGAGGTTTTCCCAGGGTTTTCCCTCAGTCACACCACGCAATTCCGGGATGGCACCTTCAACTTGGGCCCTGACCGACACCTTCCCGTATCCTTTCTTATCTCCCATACCGGCCTGAGTCTTAGGTGCCTAAAGGCCATAAACAAAATTGAATATATATTTTCCGCTGATGTATTGATTGGTGTCCTTACGTCTCTCAACGTAGTATGATGTTCGAGACATTTCATTATCTCATTCATTATATATCTATGTCTATATAACATGTTTCAATCAAGATACTATAGCTATCACCAGCATGCTATGATCTGTGTTCACGTCTACTCCGCGAAGAGGTTTTACTAGTTTAACGCTATTTACGAACTTCTAATTCACAAAAACAAACTCTGTTTGTTATTTGTCCTAATCCCAGGATTTCTCAACGTTTATAGTCTCTTTTCTTGGACCAGATGCTGCCTAGCACAGATCGAATCCTTCATTGTTTTCTTCTTTCTCTATGTTTCTTACATCACACTATCTTCTTCTTCTTCTTCCCACAATATTGTTCCAGTCCTCAATCGTTACCATTCTCACTTGGACTTTACCATTCTTCTCATAAACTTCAATTCTTTTCGCATATTATCTCCACGTCCTCCTTATTTGCATTTGGTGTTGGAGTATACACTTTAATAATTAGAGTATCCGCTGAGTCGCTCTATAACTTCATCACCAGAACTCTTTCACTTACTGGAATTGTCACATTTAAATCAGTTATTGCAGAAACCGGACTTCTTCATCTTGTAGGTTTTGAGGTACGATATATATATACAGTATACGCTCTCTGCAAAGTTAGGGACAGAAATCCATCATCTGAAACCTCTCCAAAGTCTCTGTATTGTGATATTATAAATAATATTTTTAGCCGAAACGAGAACTCTCCAGGAGATGTCCGCTTTCTACATACCCTAGTAGACGAGATTCTTGTTTATAAGGGTATTTATTCCCATGCAGCTCAACTAACAGTTATAAACGCCACAGATAGAGCTAGATGAGGTTTGTGTTGAAGGAAATAAAAAAAACACACAAAAAAAAAGTGTTTAAAGATTAGAGTATGAGTGGGAAGTACCAATAATTAAATGATGTCGTAGAAAAGCCTTAGAATATGTGAACTATTTGCGAAAACAGTGACCACTTAAGAGACTGGAATTCCTAGTATAAATTCTACTACATAGCAACATTTAAAATTTTGTCAAGATGGTAACATATCTTTTAAAATTACTCAATGAAATTGGACTTAATAAAATATTTATTATTTTGCTTTTCTATATAGGCTGCTTTTCATATATTAAGTGAATCTATACCGGACTCACAGTGAAAGAAGATACTATTATCATTAAGAAATAATCGAAGTTTTTTTTCTGTATCTTGTTCCGTATTGAAATGAGTATATTGAATGAAATCATTCATTTCTAAATAAGAACTCATTTACCGTATTTCCCGAGACATGTTTTAGTATAATTTGTGGATTTATTTATTGTAAATTATTTATTTGTTTCCTTTGTAATAAAATTAAGAGACTTACTATCCTGCCTTCCCCCATAGCGACACAAAGAAAGTCACTCGCAAAATGGATATCACTCCTTTTGTGAGTAGAATTCTTGAGTTACTCTTCCTTTTACCCCGAAGGGATACTTGTAATGATATCACTTATTTTGTAAAGCTGCATATTACAAAAAAAAAGTGCATAGTCTTCATACAAAACGTCGATTTTGGACCATGGTAGGCTTCGTATCTCGAAAACGGTAACTATTATTAAACAAATAAACTTCGATTTACCCCAACTTACTGGGGCCCGCAATTGACCCCCAAAACCCTCTGGCACCCACCATTTTGGGCTACCACAAAAAGACAGACAGAAAGACAGAGGCCTTTTCTATCATTTGTGAAAATTATATGATTGGGCTCATAATTTTCGAACCCCTTCACCGGTTTTAGCGTATGATACACCGTTTGAAAGGTACTGGAGCGTAGATTAAGATTCGGTCACCTATACAAGTTTCGGTCGCCTATATGGTCTGGGGTAAGAGCTGTCACCAGAAATGTGAAATTCTTATTTTTATTTTCAAACCGCACTAGGTTACCCAGGGAGGTACTACCGATCCAATATTTTTTTTCTGTCCCTTAGTATGGCAAAGAGTTTTCAAATGCAAGTTCAAGGATCAAAATCGGGCTTATAGTTCGCTAGATCCGAAATGAACTGTATATATATGAGTGCCGCTAACAGACTCGTTTCTTAGAGTCACTCTAAGAACTACCGTTCTTCGTGATGAAGAGATCACACTTAATTGAGCTTTCCAACCTAAGTCAATCAGCTGAGAGTTAGATATAAGTTGTAAGTCTCACTCAGATATCGTCATTAAGCTTTTGCCGATTCCACTAATTCCAAGTTTACTTCTTCCCACAGTACTTCGCATAAAACTAACAACTTTAGGTATTTTATTATCCCTCTTCTGGCATTATCTAATTTACCTTTCTTTTCATTGCCCTCACATTCCAAGTCTCAGCTCTCAGTGAGGGTATTTATTGTCTTCACCACTCTTCTCTTTTCTTTGTAGATACTTGTCCTTAGATAGTGCCCACTCGGAGGACCGATTGTGGGCTTCTTTTCAAGATAAGTTATATATTTTTTTAATGATCTTATTGTCTGCTACAACTAGGGATATCTGGAAACTTCTCACTAGTATCTGTAAATATTCTTATGAGGATAGTAAAGAATTGTGCATACTTTCGCTTGAAGTCTCTTTACACTAGAGATTCGCCTATTCGTCAGTTTTGAAGACTTGAAAGTGAGAAATATTCTCAGGGCAATCGTAATATCTGGAGTATGTATGTAAACTTCTGCAGTAATAAAAGGAATTCAATGAAGTACTTTACACAACTTCAGCTATCACTTTCACTGACCAGTCCTCAAGTATGTGTTACAGTTATTTATTTTGTAGTTTTAAATTTTATTTGTTATTTTTACTTGTTATGTTTATAACTCTGTTAACTTTATTTTAATAATGCTGTGCTTGTCATACCATATGTAAACGGAACTTCGTTCTATAGTCGACTTAAATAATAAATCAAATATAATATGTATTAAATATAAAAACATACAAAAGGATGCTTCACTATGAAATCCCTTAGTGCAGATATATGTCACAGTATTTTCATATTTTTCCACACTTAAATGCATAACAATATCAGCTACTATAAAGCTCATAATGATGGGAAATATTATCACCAGTAACAAAGGCGAGATATTTCCTAATATCCAATCAGAAATGTTGTATTTTTCCATCGTGAGGAAAAGGACGATAACTTATACTACCGCTAGTCAGGAAAGTGGTCTCCATCGCACTCCACAACACTCTGCCACCTTTCAACCAGTTGTTGAATCCCTCGCTGAAAGAAGTCACTGCTGCTGCTTCTGTTGAGGCGTGAACGCATGGGGTACCCATTTTCCGAGTTTCGACACATACCTAAGGTCCTGCAGATGACAGTGAATGGTCGGATGGGTGATATGGACTTCACTGGCCAGTTCTTCAACAGATTGCATTGGATTTACCTCCACTGCTGCTCACAGGGCATTGTAGATCTCCCTTCTCGTGGCTTATCGGCGAGGCTGGTGTCCCCAGAGCGAAACCTCTGGAACCATACGTGGTCCTCTGATATTGCCATGGCCAAACACAAGCCACACTTTCAAAACGTGGAGTAGACCCTTATCCTTCTACAATATTGACACTGGTGCACAATCAAGTGCCCTATATGGCTTAGCTATGGCATGTGCATATCTACTTTTATTCGCTAGTCAGAGGGCATTATTGCAGAGGTTATCGCACATACGATATTACTTATCGGATAAGCCGATACTTCATTATCTCTTAAATATCTTCTTGATGTGGCTACTGAAGTTATCTTACCCGTAGACATAATCTACAAAAAGATAATGTGATTGCAAAACGAGGAGCTCGGTTCACACCCAATGCGGATACATTAAAGAGTGATTCAGCGCCTACGGAAACGATAGATGTAACTCCCATCCTTAATAGCTAACAAGCTCACTCAGGCCATTAATAGTGATTCTAATCATCAAAGTACAAAACGAATTGAAGTTCCCACTATGTAATAAGGAAACAACCATTTTGGAATCCAATATGTCTCGATCATGAAGAATTTCCGACATTATTTAAAACTTAAATGTTATCTAGATGTAAAACATCAGTCTCGTATTATTCCTAGCTACATATGAAAAGCATAATTTATAATTTCAGAGTACAATATATATCCTCATAGTGCACACAGTTACCTTATGTTTAATTTATTTCATTTGTATAAAGAACAACATTTTACACACTCTAACCTTCTGCCTTCATTTTCTTTCATTTCAGATAATAACATTCACAGAAGCAGGAATAATGTCAAATAGCCAAAATAAAAACAAAAATAAAAACGCAGTGAAAAATAAAATGGATCTAACGCAGCAGAGTATTAACCCCACCGCAACAATGACAGCAGCTATGCTTGGCGGAGAGAATCCATGAATTTTGTTCTGGAATGTTTCACAAACTACGATGATCGACAACAATGTATATATCAAACTACCTTCTACGTTGTACCTTCTTCCACTCTGTTTAATATGTTAATTTAACTCGGGGATCCAACTTTCCAATTATCGAACAAAATGTTTATTGTTTTAGTTTTATATTAATGCGATTACAAATTAAATTAATGTGATTACAAATTAGAAAAATAAATGTGATTAGAAATTAGAAGTGAATCCATTTTTAAATGCGAGTAATATATTTTATTCAAATCTACTTTTGTGACAAAACTTTTATAATATTTAAGAATAAAAACTGAATCTGCACTGAATTTATATATTTCATTCTATTTGATCTGTATTTACCTTCTGTTACCGCTTTATTACTTATTAAAATTATCTTACCTAACGCCATTGTATCACTGAGCATAGTATGAGTTCGTTTTATATAACTTAGATCAGAAAGATTTTTGAGAACGAAATGTGCTTCTGCATTTCCTTTGTTATGCTCAGTGTTTCGGCTTGTTATCACGTATTTTGTTTTCTCTGTGTTTATCAGCAGATATATCTCATGGCACGCTTCTAATAGGACATAGTTGTTACGATGAAGTGCATCTATATAAACCTCTCTTAAATCTACATCATCCGTGTACAGGAATAGTTGATTCAAACCATTCAATGCTAGTCCCTTTTTGTCCTTTTTTTTTTAAATCACATATTCTAACGCAAAGTTAAACAGTAACGGTGACAAGCATATCCTTGTTTCAATTCGCTGCAAATCTCGAAACTACCGGACATATTACTACATATCCGTACTCTGCTTATGGGATCGCTGAGATACATCCTCCCTAGTTGAACAGGTTTTTTATTTAATTCCAAATTGTACCAGTATATTCTATAATTTTTCTCTTTTGATAGAGTCATATGCTTTCCTAAAATCAATAAATACCTAATGAACAGAAGATATCTACTGTTTTAACAAATATTTAAAGTACTGACAATGCAAAAGTTAATGTAAATAGTTAAGCCTCATGTCTGTAGAAGACGAAACGACGAAAATATATTCACAATTGCTATCGCTAGAGGCAAGTCACAACAACAAATGTTGCGAAATTAAAACTCGTTATGTTTCGTAGCATTTTTATATATTTTTACAAGTAGCGTAGCCAGTTGCAGATGCGCCTTCTAATAACTAGTATTCCAGTTCATTATACTCAACCAAATGATTGAAATTTGGTGAATGTATTAATAAGGAAATCGCTCCGAATTTATAAGTACCCACTTCAACTTGACACTTCCATAAACCTCACTAATAATGGCATGTTACAAAGTGAAAAAAAAAAATATGTTTTAAGTGAAGTAGAACTATTCATGTAGCTCCTAAAATATCTTCTATCTTCATGGCAATTTCGATTGAAAGTTACAAAACTGAAATTAAATCTCTGAATCAGAAACTGTATTTTCCAGTAGAAAAATTATAACAACTTCATCAATAGTGGCCTAGCGTACAACAATAAACACATTTCCTGTTAATTTAAGTCGATGCAATTTGTTTTCCGATATGAAAGGTGTGAAAGGAAGTTTTGACATTGAGAATTTGTACTCTAACTGCACGAAAGATGCTTCTACTCTAAGTGCACGTTATCGGTTGACACAACTCTGAAGCAAAAGGCAGATGGAAACAAAGATTAA
The DNA here is from genome assembly GCA_022664845.1 of Lepisma saccharinum. Taxonomy (NCBI): domain Eukaryota; kingdom Metazoa; phylum Arthropoda; class Insecta; order Zygentoma; family Lepismatidae; genus Lepisma; species Lepisma saccharinum. Next base: position 23,289 of record JAGDQP010028037.1, read on the forward strand.
TACCAACAACAAGAGCGATTGAACAGTAAAACGCTTTGTTCCCTGCCCAATGAAACAGCTGTTTCATTCAATATAGAGGTAGTTGAAGCTTGAACTTAATTAAATCCATATTCTACTTACTCAAGCTTTTATTTATTTATGTATTTTCTGATCTGCCGTTTTCATAAATTCAAGAGAATATGATCATGTGAAAAGAAAGGAAATTATATTCTTTCTGTCCTTTCTTCTTCGTTGAAAACCGGGACATTTATACGTCCCGAGAATAAAATCGAGACACCGGAACGCAGGTCTGGATTTCGGTACTGTCCCGGATTTTTCAGGACAAATAGTAACCCTATTACATAGTCATACAATATGCCTGTGACTTGTTCTTATATTGCAAGCTTATTCATGTCTATACTAACTTAGAAAGAGCTTACATCCACATATCAGCTATGCAGAATGTGTGTTTTTATATATATCTAATTCACCATTCCAATTTTTATTACAAATTATTTAACTTTTAAGCTCTAATTTGCGCATGGAATAATAGATGACACATATATAGACCATTTTCAAACTCGCCCTTGTCCAAGCACCATAAATGTTAGGAGATCGACAGAAACATATGTAATACAATTCTTATTTTCTAAAACTAGAAAAAAAAATCAGCCTTGAATATCTTAGAAATAGTGGTAGCAGTTTTAGTTCGCAAAGATTTTCCACTAAGAGCAAATGAAAACCGTAAAATATTTTTTTTTTAAATTTCGGTTAATTCACATTTCTGGCCTTTACTTTTTATGATGGTTAAATGATTTTATAGATGTTCTGTAATCATAAAAAACTTACTAATGTGTTAGAAAATAATGAAATGTACTCAATAACACTAAATCTCAATTTTACGTTTTTGTGGACAAGGGGGCTTTAGGACAACACGTATAAAATGGATTCTGAAAGTTATTATTATAAAGTTGTTTTTTTAGTTAATCGCAGTATATCTTCCAATTTCTCAAATATATATATATATATATATATGGCCGGGAAACCGGGACTGTCGCCCCAAAAGGTTTCTGCCACTAACTGGGAGGAGACCCCTTAATTCCTCTTGCTGAGATTTAAGGGAACCGACCGGGGTAGACGCCTAATGTCCAATCCATACGTTCACGTCGTGGGGCCTGTTAGTACCCAAGCAGTTGCTTGGGT
>JAGDQP010028038.1:3113-24469 GCA_022664845.1 Lepisma saccharinum
TGGGAGTCATCAAGTAGTTTTAAACTGTCATTCACAGTGAATTCTAAATTAACGTATTTGGGGTTCTGGGGTACCAGGGGGTATACGTTATTCTAATTTTTAAAAACAAGTCGAATTTTTCCACCACAAATCAGAGAGACTTCAACTTAGACGTTCAGTGAAAACCGTCACACGATATTTCAAGTAGTTATCGAGATATGCTTGAATAACTATTGTGAACACGAAAAATGAACTTCTGGGGTTTCGGTACAAAAGTGGAACGAATCCAAAATGACTTACAAATCTCAATATAATAAAATAAATCATTGCTAACGGTGTTTTCAGCGTGTTCCTATGTGGGATTCTGGGGTACGCACAATATCGATTATCTAACTTTGTCAGATGGATATATGAACAGAATATTCAGTGCAACATATCTAGTTTTTACTGCTTCAGTTGTAACGTTAAATCGCAGACTGCTCTGCAGTTTTAAAAAACGGGAAGTACTTCATCGCTTTATGAGATTGCAGAGCTGCCTACGAAGTTATTCAGATTTGAAGTATTGAAGCAGTAAATAATTTGGAAGTTTACCCATTGTTCACAGTGTATGTTTCAAGCATCTTTTCTGTAATATTAATTTTCTCAGTTGATTCCTCAATTGCCTGCGTTCATTGTGGATACTGTAGTGTTTCAAGGAAAATAGAATATTTAGTACTACTTCAGGAATATGAATAATGGTCTAGGCATATATTTGCTTTTCTCTTTAATAATAGACTACTGTACCACTACAAATAGTGCAAAAAGTGAAAAACGTTTCTTTCCGTTTCTATATTTAAAAAATACACCCAAGTTATATTATTCAAGATTAAGTCTGTTCCTTTGTTTGCAGACTGAGTGAACCTCGTGTGGAAAGTCGTTGTACGGTAAGACACGTTGCAGGGGGTCCAAAGAAAATCTGGCCAATTTTACCAAAATGGGATACGTAGTTTCGTTCTGTTGCCAACCTTGTAGGAATTAGATTAGATTTTTAATTTCTATTTAGGATTCTATTTTAATTCCTCCATGTTGCCAACCAATAAAAAGGTCAATATTTTTGTGTGCCCGATCTGTTGAGAGATAACTGTCCCAATTTCTTGCAATGCTAGTAGCAAGTTAGCCAATTATCCCCGGGGCAGGACGTTTGGGCGCGAGACCGTATTATAGTATGTTTAAAGTAAAAGAATATTTCCTATCTCATTTATTCATCTGAATAAAAAATAATATTCTTTCTTTAAAAATATGTATTTGCTGCAACAAATACAAATTTTATGTCTAACTAAAAGTTGTGAACGACGAGGAATCAAAGAAACCTTTGATTGGCTCTCCAAGACTCATCAGAACTTGTTGCTCACGATAAGGTTCTTATGTGGTAAAGCAACGCTTTTGATCGGTTGAAAAAAAGGCATGCAATAATGATTTTTATTCGTAGAAATTTGTAGGAGGCTCGTCGAATTACGATGAACGCCAGACCTCGAAGGCGTCGTCGGATTGTGGAAAGTGAATCGTTAACTGTCTCTGGAGTACTGCTTGCGTTCTTTCTGCACTGTGTTCACCCCCACTTTTTGAAAATTGTTGAAAGTGGAAATGCAATACCACAATTTCGGAAAATGGACAGGATAAAAGTTCAGGAACTTTGTAAACTGAAGTGACAAGTGTGTGTAAAGAACTTATTTTAGCTCAGACTTTTAACTGCTCAACTTAGAACATCATAATTTGTGGGCAGTCAAATATCGTGGCCAAAGCCAGTTCTTTACAAGTCTGATCACTTCAGATTATAGAGTGTCTGAACTTTTATCTGCTGACTTCCCAAAATTGAAATACTGTCGTGCAACTTTCCACAATTAATTAATACTCAAGTGCTTTTGTTGAAACGCCAATTTACGCATTCCTTTGAAAATCAAACTACAGGTAACTGTTATTTGAGCAAAAGCCAAAGTTCCGTAAAAAACCGCCTTAAGAAACGTTCGGTGTGCTTAATATTTAAAAAAATTAAAATGGATTGTGTCAGATTCACAAACGTCCACATTTGTTTACTTGGTAAATATGGTATTTCAAAAATTTGACTCGCACTGTTACTCCTTGACATCAAACATACTGCCATATAAACATCTCACACTCGAAACTGCCTTAGGAATTTAAACTTCCATGGCTGAGTTAGTATGCTGCAGTAGTCTTACTAAAACTCAATGAAAACATATTTAATAAGTTGTACTGTTTTCTTTTAATAATACCTGCTGGCATACAAACACTTCTCGCGCCCAAACGTCACGTACCCTATATATAAATGAAGATTGAAATTGTAACAATACTTACATAGTATTTTTTACTTTTTCCATTGTTCTTATTATTGAACAGCGTTTCATCCACTAGAATTATAAGTTATAACATTCCGTGATTTCGAGAAATTCTCCCGATAGCGAGAACTTGAGAGGTGAGAATAGAACTCTTTCTCACAGCTGCGAGCGCGACGAACTACTTCACTCTCGCCTCGCATTTGCGAGATCGAGAACAACTAATTTTTTGCTTCGCCTTGCCTCACGTGAAACGATAGTAACGTTTTTAAAGTTGGGCATGTGTACTCAAGAATTTAGGAGATTACAATATTCATTGGTGGTGTAGGAGAATCCTTGGTGAAAACCCGAAGACGATAGGTTATTTGGTTAATTAAGATGTTCCTTAATAGCTATTATAATCTCAAGAAAGAGGAACTTGCGTGGTTTCGGTACAAAACAGAAAAAGAAAAGAAAGAAAGAAATTACATAGTCCCTGAAAAAATACATTTATGTACTGCTCAAGGTGGTTCCAGGAAGAATACACGTGGGGTTGTGAGATACTGTTGGTTAATATCGACTTTTGAGTTTCATCGAATTAGTTTAAAAATAAAATGTATAGCACAATTCTAGGTTACATTAAATGCAATTTGAAGTTACTTAAGTAAATGGTTACCTGGGTATAAATGCCCCAGCAGTAACGTATTTATATTGTCTACTCAAATATAAAGATCTTTTAGACTTTTTATTGTGAAATTTTTTAAAACCACCTGGAATCAAATATAATATTTATTGATATCTGTGCTTCGTTTTACTGATTCCTACTATAATGCAATAAAACTAATAAATTTTGGGTCAATTTTGTTGAATTGTTTTTTATTTTATGAATATTCTCTTTGCATTTCTGTTAAATAAAATGTAATATAATTCGTAATCTGTATTTATGTTAACTGCAACCAAATATAATTGCTATTCTAATTTTCTGTCTTTTATACTCACGTTCACTTGGTGCTGTCATTTAGACTTTTCAGTTTAGTGACGTCAGAATTTCGGTGTATGAATGTATGGAACTTACCTTTCTTTACGGATATGGATAGCGCTGAGTTCCCAGTTACAGCTCTTGTTCATACGCCACGATGGTACAATATTTTATTTGCTCACAACTCATCATAATGTGGTATGTACACAGAGACAACTTACAAAAGCCTGTACATTCAAAAGAGCGGACAAATCATGTCCTCTGTTTCTGGAAAACGGTACTTCCCGTATAATTTTATATTCAACACCTTGCTTCGAATGTATAGGTGAAACTCAAGGTCGTTTGACCCCAACCCCACACGCACCACGCTATAAGTTCTCGCCATCCGACAACTTTCTCTCGAGAATTTAGGGTGGAAGGTATGTGACGTCACCTCGAGGCCAAGGGTTTATTTCTGCCTTGCTAGTCGCTCGAGCAGACATAAGATTCGCGGACAGAAATACACATTATTTAGTTGTCGAAAACCTATTTCATGCGAGCCATTAAAAAGAGATAATAAGATTTTTTTTTTTTTTTTTTATATATTTGGTATTAAGGGGAATTCTCACCATTGGAACAGCGAATGGTTTCCCCTATCTAAAAGCATGTAAACTTTAGGACACAAAAAATCGGAAAGTAATGAAGTTATTGACTTCCAGTTTTGCAAGCAAGCATCTGAGACCCATACAAAATGTATCATGTCTTCAATTTTCTTTTATATAAAGTATTTATATGTTTCTAATATATATCATATATGTGGCAACAACGCTACTACAGCCGTATTCATTTTTTTTTTTCAACGAAGTTCGCGTATGTGCTAGCTGACAGATTATTATTGTTTGGAACTTTGGAAGGGTGGTGTGTCACTGGAGGAGGTGCTGGTTGGCTTCTTCCTTTTCTGGCCCAAGGTCAAGTCTTTTTTCCTCCTACTACTATTTTCTCTACAGCTGGATGAAACCACTCCAGATTTTGTTTTGACCATTCTCTTCCTCCACGTGCTTTCTCTAACTAGTTTAGAAATAGGTGCCTTTTTTATTCAGAGGTGAAAGGATTTTCTTAAAAATGGAAACAGTCGCATGTATACACGATGGAATAAAAGATAAAGTTAAAACATTTTATTATTTGACAGTACCTTTAGACAAAATCCTTTCATATTTTTGAAAAAAAAAAGAAAAAGAAAACTGGGAAATTAATCGTGAAATGGGACTAGGAAGAATGCGGCCAAGACTTCTTGCATACACTCCCAATATTGTCCAATTTGCACTGGATACGCAAGCATTGATTTTATATCCCCCTCCCATTGTAAGCAAAAATATGCGAACCTTGAAGCTCTTTCCCCTGTGAATGCTTACGTAATACTTGAATAACATTTAAGTACTAGTTAATTCCGGTCTATTTTCGTGCAGTAATCTCACACGAAGCAAATGACGGGATGGCACCTTCAACATAGGCTCTGGCCGACACCTCCCCGAACCTTTTCCTCTCCCCTATTCCTGCCTGAGCCTTAGATGCTTAAAGGCTATAAATAAAATTCAAATTCAATTCGTGCAGTAATCTAGCAGTTACACTGTGTCTTGCTCACTGAAAACAACCTACTGTTTGATGCCACTTCATTATACAGTATTTATCTCCTTTACTCTAATTAACAGTTACTCAGTGGTAATGACAATTGACCACAACAGTAAAGCAGATAAGAGAATATATTAAACTGGTATAGCTAATTACTCTGTCGCACATTTTTATTGATAAAATTTGCCATGGTTGTAGGTCATACATGGCAATGTTCTAGTATATGTATCTCTGCTTGATGACTGTAAATTCATAACATTTCCTCACGAAATGTACATGTTTAGGCCTCTCTGTAGGATATTTTAACAAAGGGTAGATTCAAAAATCGTATTAGGAGAGTAAATACTTACTTTCTATTTTTATATATACCTAACAAATTTTACCATATATCCTATAAGTACAAAGAAATATATATATCCCAACCCGTCTGATCAGCATGGGAGCAGTTTAGACGGGTGGGAGACAGACCAACTCCTTCCTTCGGGGAGAGGTCTCATCCACTAGTGGATTGAATATGGCTGTGATATATATTTATATTTATATATTTATATAAAGCAATTTAATGTACTATAAATATAAACTGAACAATATTTTATGAAGCTACATTTGATTAAGTGGTTTCGGTTCAAACTATTATTTTTGTAGTTTAAAAGCGATCCACATAAGTCAGTTGAATCGAAAATTATTTTAGATTTTTTTTTTTTCAATGTTGATATTCATGAATGTAGCAATGCGACTTTGGAATACTCTGATGTTTTAAAGATAATCAATATAGTTTCTCAAAGTGTTTGAAATATTATGTTTGATACAGTGAAACATTTTTCTCTTAAAAAAAAAAAAACTATTCTCGTAAATATTTTTTATATTTTCATAGTGATTACTATGGTAATTAATCAAAGGAACATAACACAGAATTAATAAAATTAACGTAATTCCCGCAGCAAAACTGGAGATGAAGATGAGTTTCCTTCTCTACAATTTACCTTTGAAGATGTTTATGAAAGAAACGAAACTTATTTCAAATAAAATAATTACATTTTACAGTGTATTTGGAATTTATTTATGGCCATTTGGCACAGGCCTGGATAAGGAAGAGTAGAGGATGAGGAAAGTATCTGCCAGGATCTTTCCTAAGGTACAATCCAGACATTCGTCTGATAAGACTGAGAGAAACCCTACAAAACCTCAATCAGAATAGTGGACCGTGGGATTCGAACCTGCGTACTTATCCATTGCCAACCCTAAGCCAACACAAGGTATTTGGAATCCTGAAGATGATAACAAAGGGTTATGCAAAAAGCGTGTGTCAGAAGCTTCATTCTTATTAAGGGCTCTTGTTTCATGAGCTAAAGTTAGGAATCCTATATCACCCTCTGACTGTTTATCTGTCTCTCGACAACTTTCAACCCTGAAAGGTATCGGTCAGGGCCTATGTTGAAGGTGCCATCCCGGCATTTGCCTGGTGCGACTGAGGGAAAACTTTGGGAAAACCTCAGTCAGGATGGTCGGTCGCTGGGATTGAACCCACCACCTTCCGAATGGTACGCCAACACTACCACTGAGCTACGGCGGCTCGGTAGGACAAGTACAAAATCGCATATAGTAATATATTGTGTATCTCCGGACGGACGGAGGCAAAAATAGCAACTAACACAGGAACTACTATATAGGGCTACAAAAGTTATTGAGGTGTCGTTCGAGTCTAAAGTCATGAACAAAATTTTTAATCACTGTACTGTCTTCGCTTGTACGCTAGAAGCACGATGTGAGTTTTGTGGTGGACAAACACTGTGTGCGTGGGTTTTCTCGGGTTCTCCCGTTTCCTCGCACTTCCTTCATTCCAACAATTCATCCCATCATCATCCATCCGGCCTAAGCCAAAGTTGCCTAAAGATCACTAAAATTCAATTCGACAGTAGTAAGGGAAAGAATTCTTATCGATTTTGTGTCAAGCTGATTTTCAATGTATTTATGGCTCACGCCGGGATATCATAGCGGAAATGAGTTGGACAGGGCTAATGTTGAACGTACGACAGCGGCATTTACCTGATGTTAATGAGCAAAAGCCCTGGAAAAACCTGTCAAGAAGTTTGGCTGCTACGATTGAATCCAAGTCCTCCCTAATACGAAGCCAACTACGGCCGCTCGGTTTGTTTGTCGAGCTGAATTCACACTGTATGGGTAAATTCACAGGATATGATTTCCACCGGAAACTTAATTATTCCCGTTTACTGATTAGCCATTTAATGGCCTTTTTACTACTCGGTAAACAATTCAGACTTAGATTTTCACAGCGTTTTTTCTCAGTCATGCCAAATAAATGCCGGATGGTACCTACAATATGGACCGTGGCAATGTATCTACAGTTGCGTTGGTAAACTTTATTATATCGTTCGTATCACCCTTTTCTCATAAAGAAACAGTTGTCAGACTTCATGTTTGGTTAAAATTTCGAATATTTTTACCCCATTATTGCTTTATGGGAGCCATTTTCCAAGATGGTGGTACAGTGACGTTGGTAAATTTTATTCCATCGTTCTTAGCACACTTTTTTCATAAAGAAGTAGTTGCTAGACCGTCTGCTGTAGGTTTAAAATTTCGCTTATTTTTACCCGATTATTTCTTTATGGCGGCCATTTTTCAAGATGGTACTTATGTCCACAGTGGCGTTGGTAAACTGTATACCGTCATTTTGAGCACATTTCTTCCATAAAGAAAGAGTTGTCAGACTTTCTGTTGCAATTTATTTGTGATTAAGTTAAAATTTCGCTTATTTTCACCCGACTATAAAATTATCAAGCAGACTGAGGAAACAATCATTTTTGTTTGAATATCCAAAGATATTGAATCTTGCGTAAACATCTGCAAACACAAATTGTGGCATGCTCTACAACAGAAAATTGGTCGCCATTAATTAATAAGTGGGGATAAAGATAAAACAATACCCGTTTTGAACTTATTACACATAAGGGGTATAAATATTTTAAAAAAATAACATTTTCGAAACAGGTCAAGCAACCAAGCGGGATTATTTCAGATGTATTGACTCACAGGCGAGTGCGGGAAATACCAGATGGAGAAAATCGGGTGAATTTAGTGATTTAAAAGAAATGACCTGAGGAGGAAAACAAGGACAGAAACTCTTGTGTTACCCGGATAAACTGGGTGATGTGGTAATTTATGTACTTTCGTCATTTACGGCTGAAGTAACCCTAATCTGAAGCTTTCTAATAGTTAGTACTAGAGCTGAAACGGGTCAATCAGCTCACGGGTAAAGTTTTGGACCGGGTCATTGTGTCTACGCCTGGGACCCGGAGGGCACAGCAGAAATTTAATTCTTTTCTTATTATACACTGTTACGTTTGAACAATGTTTGTTTTTTAGGAGTGCCCGGGACAGTGGGTATTACCTCCTAGAATACAAAATATTCAACGCCGACATACCAAAACAGTCTCATATCCAGGGAAAGTACAAAAATACTGCCGGAGTTGTGCAACTACACATCCCCTCGGAAATGCTACTTTGAAAAAAACGTATTTGAAGTATTAAATAGTTTAAAATCATTTTTTTTTAACTCTCAAAGTGAAGTTCCGGTACATAAGCTCATTTCTCAACGAGTTACAAATTACAATATTTATTGGCTCAATCCACAGAAAAGACTAGATCTCAAATTTTAACTTATCTCATTTTGGCTAGTTTCTGACTAGTGTTTTTCCCGCGCATGCTAGATATAGTGTCTGTCCTGGGTGTCGAGACCGGGTCCCAAGTAAATCGTGCCAAGACGAGGTCAAGCTTCGGACCGGGTCACTGAGTGTCCGAGTCACCAAAAGTAACCCGATGTCAGATCACCTAAGTTAGTACTTATAATGCGGACTTAGTACGTACGATGAAATAAACCAAAACACGAAGAACTAGCTGAGGCAAGGATGCCTAAAGGCCATAAATCCAATACAATTGAGTTCAATTATACGAAGATTTCTATACTGTAAATAGCAATAGTTGTGGATTTTTTTCTTTTGTTTTGTTTTCAATAATACTATACTTAATTATATTTTTAGTGTGAAAATTCATGCATGAGAGATTCTTTGAAGTAATGTGTCTTTCTTATTTGGGTACCTATTGCATTCACCTTCTCTCCCTTCCTTCGAATATTTTCAATGTTTTTAGCTTGGCAGGACCTTTTCTTCGGAAGCCGATAATAGTAAACTTTTTTTTTCCTCTTTCCTTTTAAACTTCCACTCACTTCCATACTGTAATTACACTACAACACAGACAACACAATAATCAACTCCAAGATGATACTGTAGACTATACAAAGAGCTTTTGCGCCTGCCTCAGTCATAAATCCAAGGTGTTCAGTGGTCTGCACTCTGCAGTTCAGGTCTCCAACCAGTCCTTCGCTAGATAGACAATGCATAGGCTCCGACCATGAATGGCGCGGAAGGAATCTGACATCTGGACAGAAAGCCAGGCGAGCTCATTCCCCCACCTCTGTTTACGTCTCGAGAGTGGAGACAAAAGTGACCCCGTGAAGAAAAAGAAAACCAAACCAAAATAAAAGAAACATTCTTTTTTTGCCATAAGCAATGTTGCCACATATATTATATATATTAGAAACATATAAATTACTTTATATAAAAGAAAATTGAAGACATGATACATTTTGTATGGGTCTCAGGTGCTTGCTTGCAAAATTGGAAGTCAAAAACTTCATTACTTTCTGATTATTTGTGTCCTAAAATTTACATGCTTTTAGATAGGGGAAACCATTCGCTGTTCCAATGGTGAGAATTCCCCTTAAGCCATTTGCTTGAAATAAAACTAAGATATTTCACAAAGTATAAGGAAGAATTTTATACTCACGTCAAGAACATGCTTCGGTAGCAACTCTGCTTTAAATTCATTGTTTGTTTCAAGGCTAGGACCAGACATACTCTTTTAGAGGTTCAAATACACTATACTATCTTCATCCGAAAATATCTCCAAATAACATCTTTTCCTAATTTGTATAACTTTTAACGTATTGTCTAATTAAATGTCTTGTAATTTCTAAATTCCTAATACAAGTTTAAACCTCATACTTGTAAAGGAGAACTCATTTACTACTTGTTAGTACCGAAACTTGTGAAAGAAAGGGGTGTAAAAGAGGAAGGAATATACACATACTCCAACAGATTTTATTTTGAAGTGTCACATACAATACTTTGAAGTTAAGTATTATCTTTATTTCAAAGGTGTCAATAAAACTAAGCATTTACTTGACAGCAATTTTAAGGGTATTTTCCCATTTCCATGAAGAAGCCAAATTTGCTGATATTTCATTAGAAATTAATAATAATAATAATGTTGATACTTATTGTAAAATATTAAAAAAGATTGAAAAACATCTTTATAAATAGGGGTAAACAATGATGGGTCAATGGAGAACAAAGACCTACACGTTGGGTCTGTAAAATTAATTGTGCCTCTCGTATAATTCTTGATTACTTGGTACAAATGTTGATTGTGAGATAATCACTCCTCAGTGCAATTAAAAATTACTGGCTAGAGTAAAAAAAAAACTCCTGGTGTCAACACTAGAAAAGGTGATGAAAGTAAAATTCATTGTGAATATGACCTGTAAAGGAATCAATTGAATTTTATTGAAAGCATTTAGGCAACTTTGGCTCAGGTCGAATGGATGATTATGGGAGAATTGGTGGAAGAAAACAGTGAAAGGAAATGGGAAAGCCTCGAGAAAACCTTCACACACTGTGTTTGTCCACCACAAATCCCACATTGCACAAGCCGAGATCGAAGTGAACGCTAAACAACTGAGCTACCGCAATCCCTATGACATGTGAAGATTTTAGACTGGCAAGTGGTAATAAAATATATTTTAACATTATCAAGAAAGCAAGATCATTCCAGAATATCATTGATGGTGTGTGAGTAATGTAAGTATTTTGTGTTTACATACTAATTAGATCTATAAGTAATTTCAGTTCAGTCAGTATTCTTGATTTATAGGATATAATGGTATCAATTACCAGAATTTCATCTACGTACTTACAGTACAACAAGACATATTGCTCAATTTTACCAACTTCACATGCACAAGAATTGAAAAAAAACAAAAAACAACACAAATATTAAAAAAAAAAAGAAAAGAAAACACACGTAAGCACGCGCAAAAAATAAGCACCACACAACACGTACTCAAATGTACCCGGCAAACGAGAAAGCAAGAGAAGAGGCCTCGCGGTATCGTCAAGTGTCACACCCACCACTTGACGAAAAACAGCTCGTCTTGGCGGGACCTTTAAACAGCAAGCGCGTGGCAAAAGTTAACGGACCTTGGGTGAAACTTATGTCCATGCGTGTTTAAGTGGATCTGTACGTCATTCCTGAGGGCATAAGCTTCACTTATATGTTCGAAATATGATGTTTGATATGTACTTATACGTGAATGCTCATTTTCTGCATATCCCTTTTACCATTGTCTTTACACTGAAGATACATTTTAGGGTTCACATTCATGACAGGTACAAACTTCTAAATTGTCGACCATTTTTTCTTTTTCTATTCCTGGATAGGCCCTTCTCATGTCATTCAAAAATCTCACGAACTTAGCTTCATTTTGTGGGATTGATTAAGTATATTTTTCCTATACATCCACTCACCAACATAAACTTCTACAAGTTCCAGGCTGTTGCATGTTTTAAGATTTCTCCATGATCTTCCATCGTTTTGCGTGTGGTATCTGAGTGGAACCACATTTGGTGCTGGGGGTGAACCTGCTCATTGCGTATCCAAACACTCATTTGCAAATCTTCCAGCAGGAACCTATATTGGATCTTCTTCCCTTGGAGGACGCACAAATCCTGCAGTATGATTAACGGTGCCATGTCCGCTAAAAGCCTCATTGCACCTAATATAGGCTCGCCATTCATTGGAACAAATAAAACTGTCCGAGTCAATATACTTGCGTTATTGGGAGTAAGGTGTCAGAAGATCTGTGAGGCACAATGACTCCGAAGCGCAACTTCATTGTTCTACTTATGCCTCCAAACAATCATACATCTTGCCACATTCCCAATTGTCCAACATTTGATTTCCTGCGGAATAAATGAGTTTCGTCAACTTCTACTACATCTATATCTCCACCAATCGGGATGAAGTCATGCCAAGCTACCCTAGACGCCACACTTCGAAAGTAGCTATACCAAGCCACACAGGTATCAGAAGCAACACTAACGTAGTTTGAAGCGTGTGTGACATTAATATTAGTCAACCAACAATAAGCTGCCTTCACTGTGGCATCTGAACCAACTTCATATAAGCGCATCCTCTCCAAAACAGTATTCTTCCTTGGTTCTAATTTATAGTTATTAGCGCATCGAAACCGCCAACCAACGGTTCTAGTGCGGTCTGTAATTGCTAGCATGCCGATATTGCATTGCGAGCAGGCGATAACCGTATCTCCGATCTGGCAATACATTATATGTATAAAATAAGCGAAGACCTTGTGAGTGCTCCTCTTGTTTAGTACGTCTATCCCAGTTTACACCTAAATACGCTCCCAAACTAAACGGATTTTCCACCATTAATTCACGTGGATCCATTGTGATAAGTATGTACCGTACCACCCAGATGAACAAACAACGCACTCTCCTGATATGCGGCAACCGAAACGCACACACTGAAAAATGAACTTTTTGGCTTAATTTACGGTTCTTCGAACAATGAAGTCACATTAACAATAAAAGGCATATAAAGGGAGATCCACACATTTCAGTTTTACTGGAAGGCAATAGTAGTACGTGAAACACTTAATCTATGTCCTACTTCAAGAGTAAGAATACATAAAGTTTCCGTGAGTAAAAAGAAGAGAAACCATACAAAAATACCTAATTACTGTTTTTTCGGAAAACCATCTGAGGTGGCAAAAGTTCCGGCTTCGAGGGCGCGCTATTAGGACTGAAAGAGAAAAAAAAACACTTTAAAATGTATTTTCATTTTCAAATAACCCCTACTTGCCTTCTCATGATAATATATACATTTTCCGATAGAATTGATATGACAATTTTCGGTATTACTAAGTCAAGAAAACCTTTTTTTCCTTTTAGCTTGAAATCTGTGATTGCGAAAAACCTGTTTTTCTGTCACTTTCAAAGGTTTTCGACATTTTATGGGACTTCTCAAAATCTTGAAATTAGTATTGAATTCTATTCCATGTACTTATTCTTAAGCAATCACCCCAAATATTCGCGTACTTATTATCAGATAAAAGAGGCCCATTGCTTCGGTGACCATACGTCCCGAATTTCATAACAAATGTGATTTTACATTTGTTTCACTGTAGTGTTTCTGAGTATTCTTGATATGGACTATTTAATAATAGTTAAGTTATAGTAATAGCTTAGTGAAATCATAAATTATTGTGTTTTAATAATAAGTAAGTTGACAGATCAATACCAAGAAAATAGGAATTCGGGGTAGCCAAGAGGTTAGCGTGCTCGTTTTCATTCACGGATTAAATTCCGCTAGGTTCATTGAATGAGTGCTTTGGAGTCTACTTTATTAAAACAGTAGGACTCGTCCCCAGAGGCTCACTAGATCGCTTAGAACGTTAATATCAATTCATAACCATAACTTTTGAAATTCTGAAGTTTATGCATTTTTATTTTCAAAGCCGAGGCAGTTCTTAACAAATCACAATGTTTAAGCTAAATTTATGATCTGAATAAAAACTGTTTCTCGCGTTGCCCTCACAACCAACTGCGAATAATGGAGTGGAGAACTGTTAGATCCTGGTACGGCCTGTCTCGAATTTTGACTGAGAAATTATGGTCACCGTACGCATAGCCATCCACGCTAGTCTCTCTTTGATATGTGGTTGGAAAAATTCGACTTATATAGAGAAATGAGAATAGCGTATACCCCTGGTATCTCAGAACCCCAAATAGATTAGAATTCACTGTGAACGATAGTTTAAAACTACTTGATGACTCCCATGGTTAGTTTTGGAGTAGCTCATCATCTTGTAGCCGTATGCTTCCCGCGCCATATCTTAGTAACTGTTTAACTTATCTACTTTGGGTTTTCACTTAATGTAATGTTGTATGGTAAGGTACATTTTGTCTATAAAAGAATCGGACGAACTTTGATAGTAGATATTGTAGGTACCCCAAAACCCCACATAGTAACCCATTGGAAACACAGTGAGCAATGGTTATTTTATTATATTGAGTTGTGTAAGTCGTTTTTGAATTCCTTCCCGTTTTGTACCGAAACCCCACAACTTCACTTTTCGTTGGGTCGCAATAGTTATTCAGGCATATCTCGTTATTGTGTTCGAGTTTTCACTGAACGTCGCAGTTGAAGTCTCTCTTTGATTTCTGCTTGAAAAAATGAGCTGTATTCAGAAGTTAGAGCAGCGCGTAACCCTTGGTATCCCAAAACTCCACAACTTGACCCCTTAATTTAAAAAAAAAAAAAAAATCGTTTGGGATACGTAATTATGCAAGGTTATTACTTTCCTAAATTTTCTTCTGATTTAAAGTACCCAAGAGCTCAAACCCTACCGTATCGTCTCTATAAATGTCACGTGGTCTGAAATTATTATTATTTTTTCCCCCACTTTGATCATTCAAATAAGGGAATGGTATGCAACTTGGTACAAGTATATTTTCCGAATATTGTATCGCGACACAATGTGATGGAGGAGGCAGCCAAACTGGTATAGTTTCTTCAGTAAGGCTCTACTGAAGTCTTTCTTCTGTATATATCACCAGGTGCGTTTTCCAGCCGGTCCGACCCCCCTCCACCCCCCGCCGTCCAGAGTCTGAAGGCAAAAATTGATGTTTTCGTTGAAGCAGATTTGTAAGCAAGCATAACACTGTGTGGACTTAATTGAATTAGTGGCGGCTCGTGGTCAGAATAGTAAGTAAAGTAAGTAAGTTCATCTAAATCATTAATGTGCCCATTCTCGATATTACGACAATATGGTATTGTATCCATCTTGAATAATGGAAAACACAGCCTTGTCAGAAAGCTGTGCCCATTCTCTGTTAGTCCTGAATTTCCCCAAATGATGGATTTCCCCGCAATGCCACTTACCATATTCAATTTTAATGAATACTTATAGAGAAGTTAATTGCCAAAGAATGGGGACCCACTAAGGTAGCCATCCATATATATATATAGTTGAAGGTATGACAAATTTCGCCGACGACTGAGCTTTGGAACAACGAACACTGAATGTTAGAATATGCTCCAAGGAAACTGTTACTATGATAAATTTAATTTACACATTTACAAGAAACCGTTAGGCAGTAGCAAAGCTATTGATTTTGTAAAATAATTTTCTACATGTGGAACAGTGAACAAAGTGCTGGATTGGGGACTAACTGTAGCATAGAGTAGTCATACAATACCGGTATATTTATTGTTCATTTGTGTAAATATCACGATCTGAGGAGAGAGTACCAAGTAAATGTTAGATTTAAAGTTTTCGATTCGGACATTCCACCCTTTAAAAGTAAAGTAAGAAGAAAGGAATAAACTAAAACACCAGTTGCCTGAATTATCGCAGCGCAGGGATTTAAATTGAGACTACCCATCGACGTAACGTGGCATTTTTAATCTGTGGCTTGAGACTTACATTTTCAGTACCAATTTTAGACGTATTCAGATGAATGTACAGTTGAACACTAGTGGCGGAAATTGAACAGCCCTAATTGGTAGAGCGTCGGTTTAGCAATCGAAAGGTCTTGGGATCGTTCCCAGCGATCGCCATCCTGATGGAGCTTTTTTTTTCCCCTAAGTCACAGCAAGCAAATGCAGAGGCCTTCAAACTGGATCTTGGCTGATTTCCTTTCAAAATCCTCACACATACATTATTTCGGTCTGAATAAGAGTTACCTAAATACCATAGACAAAATCAAAAGCAGTTATGAATGGTATCTCATGGAAATGCGAGTGGAAAATATTACTAGCATCATTTTCTGGGTCTTGTAAATGCGGAAAAGCTCAGATGCAGTACACAATTTTAGAGTAATATTTCAACTTTAATTTAATTTAAATTTAAATGACTGGCATCTAAGGCCAAAGCTCATCATAAGCTTAAAGAGTGGGATTTCCTTGGCGAACATTTTATTACACCTAAAGCAGGGGCCTAAAGCAGTTGGCGTTCTTTAGTTGCGTTCCCGTTGGGAAGCACGTACTTGCTTTCAACCCAGCAATGGGCTACCTTGGCTGATGTTTTTCTCGTTTTCGCGCACTCACACCGGCTTAATGATGGGACCCCATCCTGGCCTAATATAAACCAAACGTGGCCAAAGGTCATAAAGAAAATTCAGTTCACATATTCTCGTAACGAGATTGATATTAACTCCCATGTGATAGTTTTGAAAGCTTTAGATGAAAAAAATATCCCGTGGCTCTAGTATATTTATTCTTGTTAATAAGCATTCTCCAGGCAACTAGAGCGCAACCTGTTCGTATTAAGTGGATATTTCCTAGAGATACAGAGATTAGGCTTAATGCGTCAGAATCACACATTTGCATCTGAAGTCGAGAACTACCAAGAGAAGTTGTAAATAAGCCTACAAACTGATGATGACTATAATATATATTTCTTTATACCAGCACTGACATCTTAAGCGTGCAATCACTCAGCAAGCACAACTTAAGACGAAAATGAGATAAACAGGACGTCCAAGGTCTCTATTTTAGATGATATCCAGGAATTAATTTAGGAAATACGAAAATAACTTTCAGAGCGCATGGATGTTCAAAAGTTTGTTGAACTTGTGCTGATTTCTTATCAATGACCTGTGGTGGCCTAGGCGACGTGGGCCGGTATATGTAAATAAGGGTTAGAAAAGGTCCGCAGGGGACGGCCTTTTTTTTTCTTTAAGTCTATATGTTCGGACTAAAAATGTAATTAACAGTTACACATGGATAAAGTTTGACGAACACCCCTTTAGATTCAGCCATGATCATCTTCGTAAGTCAAAATCCATTGCATCCCACCTCACAGATCAGTGAAATAAATCTCTAATACTTTAGATTTTCTTAAACTGAAGTATTATATATTTACCCAGAGTACCTGCAAATTAAACATTAACATAGCTTTATAATGAGACTGGATTATATAGCTTAGTCAAGGATCTCATACATAACGACAAAAGTAGAATACTTCAAATTACTTCGTTATAAGTAGTAGTGTGCGCCTGAATCAACTCGCTTGGCATTAATCTATTACAGCTTTAATATACAAACTTATCCAAGAATATTTGTCTATAAAAAGCCCATGTCGAAATCGTCATTCGTTTAAAGAAAAATATTTTTAGGCTGTTTTCAGAAACTAGTCATGAATAATCAGCAATACCTGTTTATTAAATAAAATTCGAACTTGCTTAGTTTGCTTTTGTATTTCGTTACAAAATATCAATAAAATTTGCTGAAAACGAAGAAACAAATAAGGTAAACGCACCAGTAATGGCCACTTGAAGAGAAAATTTGTAAAATAAGATTTTCCTCGGCTGTAATAATTTTACCTACATGGGAAAATTTAATATAGTATATTCTGATGTCACTAAATATTATTCGCTCGTCATTGCTTTCATCTGATACGATGTTAAAGTTAGGTCCATGGCTGCACCTACTTTTCCATGCGTTCTTTTAAGCAAGTGATTAAGGCGAGAGCTTTCGTTTTTTATTCATGAAATTACAATAACTATTTTATTTTGTTGTTCTGCACTATTATCCATTACGAAATGTCTCAGTTTCGAGTATTTAAATGACCAAACCAATTATAACTTAGATCTATTATGCAAAGCAGGGAGTGCTCATTACCGGTACGACAAAGTTAGTTTATGTCCAGTTATGGACACTCACTATTCATTATTGAGTTGAAATCAAAATCCTTGATTGATTGAGTTATTAACGTTAAGCGAGCTAATGAGCTTTAAGGACGAGGCTTAGTTTTGGTAAAGTGAACCACTCCGTTCAACAACTCTCAGGGAAAATAGAACTCAGGAACACGCGCACAGAAAATGAGCACGCTAAACTCTCCGCAACTCCGAGGGCGAGATCATAATTCTGTAAGTTGTTTTATTTCAACTTAGGAAAGATTATTTACTCTTCATGACCATAAGTTTGTCACGATTTTTTTTGTTCCATTTTTTCAGTGATGGACGCGGGGTGCCCGTTAATGAACTGATTTGTTTTAATATTGGACACTATTCATGGCAAGTTAGAATTTGCATTTTTATGACTACAAGGAATTTATGGCTTAGGCCGGGATAGGTTAGAGAAAAGGAAGCGGGAAGGAGTCGGACAGGACTAAATTGAAGGTGCCATTAGGGCATTTACCTGTTTATGACAGGTAAAAAAACGTTAAAACCTCATTAAGGATGGTCGATAGCTGTTTTCGAACCCAGGACCTCCGGAATGATTCACTCAGTGGAATTTCATGCAACAATCAGATAATCGAAGAACAGCATTAAACATAATCTTGTTTACTACTTATATTCGAAACATCAGCAATGATTATTTAAATTATTTTGAATTATACAGTATGTCCATTTCTGGAACAGGCAGGTTTCTCCGTGTCCATCACTGATACAGAAACAATGTCAGACAAAAAACGTGATTTCCTCTCAAAATGTTGATGAAACTAATGGAGTAGAAATCATTAGAAGAAAGCGTGGAGAACGTATAACATTCTCATTTGATCAATACATTTAAACTGTATTTGAGTTAAAAATTATAAGTGTGAAAAGTGTCTACTACTGGTGCGTTTACCTTACCTTCTAACATACTAGATTCTTCACTATACGTACATAAACAGAAAGACGAACCGTTGTGCAGGTACACATGGTGCTGCTTTGGTGGGAACAAATTTGCTTTACTTTCACACTGAATAGCCGGACTGAAGAGACTTCGTTGAAAGCAGACGGCAGGTTCTTCGCCGTTACGCCCTACGCTCTCTCTCACTGACCAGAATTAGTCTCACAGGGTATCAGCTTGTCGGCCCGCACGGTTTTCCAGCCTTCATCTCCAACGTCCCGGACGCGAATTTCGTATATGTGTATGCAATTCGCGACCGGTTTCGGAGTCATGTTCAACCACCAATTATGTCTTTATAATAGCGTAGCTAGTCCGCTGCTCAGTGTTTACTGCTGTTACCAAGTCCTAGTATGTATCAAAATAACCTTGTTTGAGGGCTGCTAGAAGGTTTAAAATATAACTACAAATTTTATTCGACCACTGCCTGTTCGCTTAACGCTTAAGATTGCGCACCGCGCAACTTGAGTAATCTGTACTGACTAGAATGACTGACTACATTTGAAAACTAATTCAAGAGGAAAACAAGTATTGGAGGCTAATGTCAGTGTTAAATTCAGAATATATACATTACCATGAAGAAATTATGTTGGTAGCTGCTGCTCACTAGTGGAATATGTTACTGCCAGTTATGTATCAAAAGTTTGTAAGATATTTTATACCCTTGTAGAATAGTGTAAAAGCTGCGAGAAAGATTAATCTCGAGTATAATTCAAGCTTTAGTCGATAATTTTAGTTTTAGATTGTTTTAGAATACGAAGAAATGCATACATTGTACTAATAAATAGTATATTATCAAAGCAAAAATAATTAGTACAAGAATAAGTCTACAATTTGAGTGAGGGCATCATTAGGTCTATATAACAGGGAAACTCAACATACCGTACGTGTAATTTCTAAAATTATCGTGATTACAACCTTTATGTAGTTCAGAAATTGGCAGTAATCTAACGCAACGTATCACAGTAATTCTCTATATTAGCTGCTTATCCTGTATAGTGTTGTACCTTGCATCCATTTTAAATGTTTCTTTCCTTACTTCGGTTACGTACAATACAGAATGTGATGTAAAGTCAAAGGGTGATATGAGTGCAAGGAAGCAATGCTTATGCACTCATATCACCCTTTAACTCTCTTATGCAATGCCTTCTTCCTTTCACCTTATCCCTTGATTCTACAGTCTTACACATCCAAAATGAGGATAGTAACAACATTTGAAGCCCGTTCAAAGTAGGGGGATGTGCCGATACCACTTTTCCACCGAAACTCGATACTGCCGATACTTTTGGACACATTTTCTATATATTATAAGCTGTTTTCAAAATAATGAATTTATCAACATTGTAATAATATATATTAGATATAAGGCCAAAATTTCACATACAAAAATATAAAGCAGAATTTCGTATTACGTTACACACAGAAAATATATTTTCTCTAAACTTAGTTTATCTCCCGTAAATGAACAAAAACGCAGCAAATACTTGCATAGTGAAATCTTAATTCTAAGTGTCAGTGGTTGATATTTAGAGTGATAATGTATTTTGATATTTATAAGCCGACCAGAATATGAATAGACGTGGCAAGTTTTGGAACAATCGATGAACCATGCCAAAACAATAAAGAAGCACAGATGTATTACTACTCTTCGCTTTTCGCTTGAAGTGTTGCCATCCAAGAAATTTTGTTGCTGGTTGTTCTGTATTAATTTTAGAACCAAGATTTTAAAAATTACATTACAGTTACAATATATTGATTATTTAGAAGTTATATTTATTGTCCTTGTAGTCCACATATGGGAAGAAGATTACAGATGAGTTGGGCAAGTTAAATAAAAGCTCTGTTAATAAAAAACTTATATGCTTGCCACTCTCTCACTCACCCCACCTCTTGTATCTCTTTAGACAGTTTTCTAGTTTCTACCTTTAGATACGCTAGCAAGACTTTTTACCCAGGCTTCATAAGATAAGATAAAATGAATTGTATGGGCGGTAACATCAATATGGCTTACGCCCTTCCTGATACGGGGGAAGCCCCTTATCTTTGTCACGTCTAAAAATAGCTGTTAAATAAAATTATAAAATCATATGAAAATATGTAAAACTGTCTTCAGAAAAATAAAATCGTGGTAAAAACTAAAGATGTAGAGAGTCTTTAGCATAAGAGGTAAAAACGTGAAGGCTGTAAATGGGCCTTCACAAATAAAACAATTGTAATACATAAAACTTAACAGCTAAGGTACATAATCATCTCAGAGAGACGGAGATAAATCTGTCTCACGAACATACCTAAAAAATCTCCGCAACATATCTGGTTCATCCCCTAACAATGACGCCATGTCATTGGGGATGTTGTAACGTTGTCTGAGATGATTATATCCGGGACAATCTAAAAGGACGTGACGAATACTTAAAACCACATTGCAATTATGACAACGTGGTGGATCCAATCGTCGTAACAGATATCCGTGTGTTCGGCGACTGTGTCCTATACGTAGACGACATAAAAGGACTTCTTCCCGCCTACTATCTCGGCAAGATGATTTCCATGGAGCAACTGTTACCTTAATTTCTTTCAATTTATTCACAGCTACGTCATCCCATCGTCGCTGCCATTCATTGCGTGTAACTTGCTTATAATATATC
>JAGDQP010028039.1:0-24468 GCA_022664845.1 Lepisma saccharinum
TTATTAATATATTTTAGATAAAAGCGTGTTTTTTTTTAAGTTTTTAATTTACATTTTATTTAACTTCTACGGTTTAATATATTGTAATTCATTTCTGATATAACTTTCTCTAAAGACTGTTGAGTTGCATGACGTGAAGTTTTTTGGAGGAGGTTTTTTTTTCTCAACGTCAGGAAGCAACGAAATCAGGTGGGTTGCGCAACTTCTGGTGTTTATGACAATAGTAAGATATTTCCGAAATGGGAATGTCGGATTACAAATTACAAGGTACTTAATAATTGATTTCTCTCTTTGTCAACAGGCACGCACAAGTGTACAAGGCTTCAAGTCGACTGGTCAAAGGGTGCAAACTTGATTACAAGATGTAAACCGGACAGGAAACTCAAACAGGCAGACCAAGTTAATAAAAGTGTGGTAAAATAATAAAATTGTGTTAAATATTCAAGTTAATAAAAGTGTGGTAAATAATAAAGTTCATGAGAGGATTCCTACTCCTATTCGAAGAAATCAAGATTACTATAACACACCTTAATTCCTATTCCTTTTCCATATGGTTATTTCTCACTTTCTTCCCCAACATATTTTCCTGCCTGGAATATACTTCCTAGCCACTTCCTACCCTATATCTGTTCTCTACCTAGAATATAGTTCCTGGTCAGTTTTTTACAATCTATTTTCCCGACCTAGAACATAGCTCCTGGTCAGTTTCTTTTCACCATACCTCTTCCTATCTAGAATATGGTCCCTGACCAGTTTTTCAGCATCTTTTTTTCCTTACCTAAAATATAGTTCCTGGCCATTTTTTCACTATTCTTTTCTCTACCTAGAATAAAACTCCTGGCCAGTTTTTTTATTATCCCTTTTCCGTGCCTAGAACATAGTTCCTGGCCAGTTTTTCTCACCATCCCTCTCCCTAACTAGAATATAGTTCCTGGCCGGTTTTATCACCATGCTGTTTTCTTAGCTGGAATAAAGTTCTTGACCAGTTTTTCAGCATCCTTTATCCCTACCTAGAATATAGTTCTGGCCAGTTTTTCTACCATTCTTTTCCCTACCTAGAACAAAACTCCTGGCCAGTTTTTCTCACCATCCCTGTTCCCTACCTAGATTAAACAAAGTACTTGGCCACTTTCTTCCTATCCTTTCCCTACCTAGATTACAGTTCTTGGTCATTTTCCCCCATCACATTTGGGCCTTTCTCTAGAATATAAGTCCTGGCCATTTTCTTCCTTTTTCCTATCCATTCTCCCTACCTAAAATAAAGTTCCTGGCTACTTACTATACATCTTTTCCCGAAAGATAAGCTGGCCAAAGGATCTCGTTCCTCAGACTTCTGACGGGCTTAGGCCACAGATAATCTAAAGATTCATTTACTATAAAATAAATCAAACTGTTCTGATGGGGCATACATTGAACGGCGTGGTTTGGATTCCACTTGAAACTGTAGGAACAGTAATTAGGACGTCAACTCCATAGGAAGGGAGGCGATTGGAAACAATTATCAGCTAACTTCTCCAAGAACCTTGCCTCTAAACCTTCCCCCAGGCTTCTGTGCGTGTGTTCACGAGTTCAACTCCTATGGGGGTCCATTGAACGAAGTGATTCGCAGCCTACTTCTTTGAATAATTGTAAGTCCTATCTTCAGAAGCTCACGATGTCGTTTGGGACGTTCATAACAATTCAACCCATCAACCAACGTACCTTTAAGCAGAAGACTGATTCACATTTGGGACTAATGAACGATGCTTACTAAAACTTTCAGTAGTAGAAAACTCAAAGGTAAATTATAGTTCCTTGAATAGTATGTGGGAAGAGACACATACACAGCATTATATATGGTCTCTCTAATCGTGTAGTAGTTCTACTAAGGGGGTACCACCCTGTAAGTAACAGATACAAGATCTCTGTTTTAGAAATTGTTCAAAGAGAGACAACACAAAAACGGAGAAAAGCAATTAGCATTCATTAAAGGCTACTAAACCTTCATTCTTCCTTTACAGTGTACGTAAGATCTATTGACAAAATGTCTCGGAAGTTCTGAAGCTGACACACACACACACACACGAAAAGAAGAAAGAATCCGACACGCCCGTCTCTGGAAAATTTTGATCCTCACACGTGACTCGTTTCTTAACCAGCAATGGATTTCACTTATGAAATCATTTTTTGGTTATTAACTTTACTTAGATGATACACACATACAGTGTCCTCACTTACCTTTTTCTATATGTGAGCATGTGTATGTTTTTTTCCTCCTGGTGAAATTATGTGATAATTGGGTATTACCTCCAGGGTAATCAATCATTTATAACCTTCACTTGGTTGAAAAATAGAACATATTCATTTTCTCCCCTCCTGGTTCCTCATCTGAGAAATTTGGGTCATAATTAATGATGGATAATGGACATTTTACCCATGTGAGGGGAAAATATCAGTTTTTCTTTGGCTAACATATTAATTCCTCCCTAAATCGGAAATACATTTTATAATAATTTATTTATTTTTAGATTTCTTATCTTTAGATTTTGTGGCTCGCACAATCCAAGGGGGCATAAGGGGCTGCAGCCCAGGGCTCCGGCTGGTTCAGGTTCAAAAGTTAAATCAATTACCCTCACGACCACAGTGAATAGGTAGTAGGCAAAGTACGTATATAACAAATACGAGGTTATAGGGACCCTAACAGAGTCTACAGTCCAGGGCTGGAGTCAATAGCCAAATAGCTTAATTTTTCACTATAAAGAACATTAACAGGGGTTCCTGAAATCTAGGGGTGTCTACTGATGTAAACACAATACACATAGCAGCATTGTTGCAAAAGAAACGACATTAAAATGACACAAAAGTTGCGTATGTACAAATCTGTGATACACTTACTCGCCCCCAGACAGTCACCTGCAACTGGTGTTGATAGGACTTAGTATGTGGTGTGGTCACTCCGAATTGCAATGCATACAGCAAAGTTTGGGGGTGTCCTCCTCATGCAGCAAAGCTTTTTAAAGCTCTTGGAGATACTTTCGATTCGAGGGAGTTGCTGACCCGTGACAAGCCCCCAAGATCGTCTCTAAGCGTGCACTGTACGGTTGAAGTTCGGACACTGGGCTGGTCAGTTCATACTCTCGATGTGCATGGCTCCAAAGGTGTCGTCCACCACATCAGCCTGATATTGGCAGACATTGTCGTCTATGTACAGGAACTGTGGTCCGACTGAACCCTGGTAAAACCGAACATACTCTTGAAGGATGACATCGCAATTCACCTGGGTTGTGATGAAACAGGTGTTGAACGAGTGGAGTGGTGCACGTATATGATGCACCACCACCCTTAACACTGCTACCTCCATATCGGTTGTGTTCAAGGACGTTGGATGAGCCGAATCTGGTCCTGTTCATGATAGATGAGGCATGTCTCTAGTCACTAGTGATACTGAAGTGGATATCATCGGAGAGCATCACATAGCTCCATTGTTGCTGTCATGAACCGAGGGCTCTGTACCACCGCACACGAGCTTTTTTGTGACCCGCTGCCAATGGAATTCATCGTACAGGCCTTCAGCCATACTCAGTATTCCTCGATACATCGACACCTCTGACAACTGCAACGTTTCTAGCAAGCTACCCTACTGATGTCTTATGATACAGAGACGTCCATGTCTGAATTGCAGGGTTACATGTCCATCCTGTAGAAACCATCTGCCCAGCCTGGATATGGCACTGGTAAGTATCTGCATCTTTGATACTCCGACTTCTAACCACCCAAACACTAAGACATCAAGATGACTACACGCTGTCATGACTGGTCTGTTTCACTATCCATGATCTGTGAGCTAGCGCCTTCACGACTCACACCACATGCTCTGCAATACTTTGTTTCGCTGCATCTTCATTTTTATGACGTGTGTGATTCGCTTTCTTTTGCAAATATCCTGCCATTTATGTGGATTATGTTTTTATTGTGTCAGTAGATATAGATATAGCTACAGTTTTAAAGAATGTTTGGCCGAGTGGAAGTTTACAAAGCAGAAATTCTATAATTATGTACATGAAAGAACTTTTAGAGTTTAGAAAAATACTACTCTTTTAACAGTAACCGTACTCAATCAAATATATACCTCACCGGAAGTAGTTGTCTTTTTCTTCCTTCAACAAAAAGACAACAAAACTTTAGGAGACAAAAATTGTAGATACGAGGTATGAACGACTAACCCTCGATACATATATATATATAAAATGTAGTATCATCAGATTACAAACGTGTGTACATGGAGGTTACTGAACCCGAGTCTGAAGTCAGTTTCTCTCTGTTTACGTTTAGGCGTTAGCCTACGTAACAGCCGACGGACAGACAGAGGGAAACGGACCAAAGTAAATTAAGGGGAACAAAAAATATTGAATTTCGCTAAAATAAAAATATCCTCAATTTATGTAATATGGTTTGTGTTCTCTAAAATT
This sequence comes from Lepisma saccharinum, assembly GCA_022664845.1. Classification (NCBI taxonomy): domain Eukaryota; kingdom Metazoa; phylum Arthropoda; class Insecta; order Zygentoma; family Lepismatidae; genus Lepisma; species Lepisma saccharinum. Next base: position 4,449 of record JAGDQP010028039.1, read on the forward strand.
AGAGAATTCACCTTACCTAATACGTTTGGGTTTCGCTAAAATTAAAGAACTCAATTTATAATACATTTTGGGTTTCGCTAAAGTTAAAGAACTTATCTTAGGTAATATGCTTTGGATTTGCTAAAAATAAAGAATTGTATTTATATAATACGCTTTGGGTTCAATAAAATTAAAGAATTCAACTTATATAGACATAATACCTTTTGAGTTCGCTAAAATTAAAGAAGTCTACGTGTGAAATACATTTATTTTTATCTTAGCTATTGTAATTGACCAGTGAGTTATATATTTTTGCGATATATACAGTATATAGTTCGCGATATATTTTTGGGATGTTAACATTTATCGACAGACATTTTGTCGCTGCAATGTTTAGTCGTGCACCTTTTTCTCCGTTACCATTTTGTCGCAGATTCCACATCGAACAATGAATTTAACATCTTTTTTTTCACTTATGACTCAAACATCTTCATTTTTAATAACAACGAATGGGCCTAGATTAACACATTGTACCAATTGATTGCACTCTTTATAGACCTTTGTTCTTGGGAATATTCCATTTAAAGAAATGAAAACACAAATGTTTGTAACAAAAACGCTCGAAGAAACAAAAGAGCCAATCACACTAACACAATATCATCCATAAAGTCACTACAACAATGTAAACCTTAAGGAAATCGCATTATATTGTTCGTTGTGAAATACTGTGTGTGCAGATGAAGATGGATGCTGTGGAGAGAACAATGCTGGACTTGCACTATTCGAAATATTAATAATCAAGGAGTGTTTGTTTAATGGAACAGCCGCATGAAGGCGCTGACCAATTAGGCTTAACGATCCTTTTGTTCAGTTCTATTCGTAGCTTGTTGTTCTGTACTCGCTGTCGTCTGCTGGGCATTTGAAAGAGTTTCTCGTATGAGCTATGTTTCTTAAGAAGAAAGAAAATATTTCCTTAAGGCTAACATGGTGGTCTAATAAATGTATGTGCTTAAAGGCGAAAAAAACAATGAGTAGTTATAAAAAAAAAAAGGCGAAAGAAGAGAAGCTTATATTACAAATGATGGTTCATGTAATTGAATCTTTGACACTCTATTATTAAAGCGCTTCTGTATATTTCTTGTATTCCTTGAGGGGTTATAACCATTGAATGATTCTTTTTTTCCTATCGTTTGGTGGGCAGGGAATTGAAATAAATTCTTCTGGTAGAAGAGTAATGTGTGATAACATAAAAACTTTCAACATGAAATCCTTCATTCCATTGCAACATACTTTAATGTAACATAGCGTGCTCACCTACTAGTCGGAAAGTTATTATGATTGTTATTTAGGTTTTACGTGCCCGCACACAGCATAAGTAATTAAGTATATTTCTACTTTATCCCGGAAACGTTTCTTGAATTATATACCTGAAATGTTTGATACGGTATTCAGTTGTCCTTTTTATTAGAATGAAAGATATTGATTGACTCTCGCGAGATCCAACCTCGATCTCACGACGAGAGGTTGAGATTCCATTGTGAGGTAGAGGTTTCTAAAGTTCCATTGTGAGATTAAGCTTCAGTGAGGTCGAGGTTGAAATTTCATCGTCAAGTTGAAGTCGAAGTCCCATCGTGAGATCGAAGTTGAATGATGTCGAGATTGAAGATTCAACGTAAGGTTGATGTTGAAGTCCCATCGTGAGTTTGAGGTTAATTCAGGCTGAGGTTGAGGTTCAATCTCCCTCGTGAGGTTGTAATTGAATAAGGTCGGATCCAAATGTACATCTATTATTAGAACACACTTCTAATCTTCCACTGGAAATTACTGTTTAATACTTAGATACACCATAAATATTAATTATCTATGTTAAAAAGATAAAATATTTTTATCCTTTTCATCAACTAATTAAATCCCTTTTGATTGTTTATAACAAATTGTACTTTTTGTATAAAAATTTTTCGCCATAAGAATGTCAATGTATCCATTTCAAACCATTTTCATCCAACATCTTAAGCTATATAATGATATTATTCGTGCTAAACTCAATACAAAGAATATCTTACAAGGATCAATAACCATAAATATGAAATATCTGGATGTATTGCACTACCGAATCAAGCAATTTCCCGACCCATAAACAGGGTTTCCGCCAAGATTTCAGTTTGTGGGGGATGTAAAGTCAAAATTGGAATGGCGAAAGTTGAGTTTTGCACGGTTTCTATCGATTTTTCACAGCAAAAATTTTAAAGTTAGGGATGTTTTCAAGACCTCCACAGGGGGGGGGGGGGGTATGCTAATGTTCGTCTTAGGAAGATTCCAGGAATATTATGATTTCAACATTGTATTTCGATCTGCCATAATTCCTACACATAATTTTAATTCTTATGAATTTAAAGTATAGAATTTTCGTGTACCTTCTTTTTGTGTTAATGCATTTGAATTTAATAATGGCATATAGGAATCTATAGCTCAGACCAGGAAGAGATGCGGCAGGGAATCGATCAGAAACTAAGTTGAAAGTACCATCCCGGTATTTGCCTGGTGGGATTGAGGAAGAATCCTGGAACACCATCAGTCAAAATAGCCAGTCGCTAGTATTGAACTCAAGGCTTCCCGAATGCGAAGCCAGCGTTTTATATCCATGAATAATTATTATTCTCTGGGATTATATTATGAACATTTATATGAATGCTCATGATGCCAAGTACTGTATTCATGGATAATATTCTCGGCATATTTCTAAAACATGTTGTAGTATGTAAATATTTCCCCTCGGACGCAGGCCAACCCCACTATGTTCAATGTATACCCACCAGGAAATGAACCGAAGACTCCTTGATAAAAAGAGATCGACGACCCAAACCACTCATCTGGGAGGGTACACTTCCATCACTTTAGACATTAAATAGAAGTGATGTCCAAAGTAGCAGAAGGAGGAAAAATATGTACATAATGACATCCATCTTTGTTTTTTTTTTAAATAATGTTGTCCAACAGAAATCTTCTCCCGTAAAACATCAACACTAGAAGGGACAAAGACCGCGCGTCGTCGAGGGGAAAACAGGAAGATATCATCTGAAGAAATAACACTCAATTCCTACCAATTGTTAATGCAATGCAAACTTACCTAAACGTAAAAGGAAAAACTTGTGGTACTCTTTCAGTTCAGAAGACTTTATGTAGCGCGCGCGTGTGTGTGTGTAAGAGAGAATGTACTATATTGATACACATAAAGCTTGTCCCATCCGCCCCTTTTCTGCATTACATATAAACCATTCGACATTATAGTGCAAGCAGTGGTTGTTGGTACGCTCATCGCTCTAATGATGTTACTTTTATTTTTTTGCTTTGTTTTCTTTTGTGTGTATATAGATATACTGCAAAAGTGGTATATATATAATGTATGTCTGTATGCGTGGATTCATTTTGCTCGCTCGGATGTGTATTGCGTCGACCACGCCCTATACTGGACTGCAAAAAAAAAAAAAAAGTTCCCTTCTCTTGTACACGATGCAAGAAAGGAGAAAGTGAAGAAATATGATGAAGAGGAAAGACTGCTAGCGATTTAAACGAAGAGTTGTTGACAGCATATATAATAAACATAGCTTTGGCAAATATGATTTTTATCGGATTTGATACACAGCGAGCTAATATGGACGTCCATTCGTCGAGGCCAATAAATTTCTGCATCTACATTCTTCTAGCATCCCTGTCTGCTGCTTCCCCTTCCCCGTATGGAACCAGGACGGTCAAAGTGTATTGTGAGTTGCCTAAGAGATAGGGTACACGTAGATCTTCCTTTGATCTCATGGACTGTTTAAACTTGACGTAACATCTTTGTGGTCACTGTGCATATACGGGGAAAACTTCGGGAGGTGATTCCCGACATGGAAACAAGTAAAAAAATATATGAATATGGGAGAAATTTCGCTTCGTTTTGGAGATACAGTGTTTCCAACTTTAGGCTTGAATTGAATTGATTTTAAGACCTTTAGGCAACTATGGCTCAGGCTGTATGGATGATGATGGGATGAATTGGTGGAATGAAGAAAGTAGAAGGAAACGGGAGAACCCTGAGGAAACCCACGCACATGGTGTTTGTCCCAACACAAAGTCCACATGGCATAAGTAGGGATCGATCCGACGACCCCTACACCAGAGGTGAACGCTCTACCAGCTGAAGCTCGTGGAAGGACTAGCAGATCACTCATCCTCTTCCGCTTTTGAAGAGCCTCTGCCACTCGTAACATTGCGTACAACTCATTACGTCATCGCAGTAAGCTTGGCGGAGCATGTTCAATGTCTTCGTGGCCGATTTGCCCAGTTTAACTCAAAATTTCACGTTGGCTCTTTGTTCTACCTTTCTCTCCATGATGCAATTGGAGACTATCACACACATTGTAACACAGCGCCTAATTTGACATACTGCACTATTAAGATTACAGGTCACTCTCGCTGCGAGCGCGTCCATGTGTAGCCGTCTGTTGGCGCGTTACAGAGTTAGTCCGGGAACTTTTTGATACAGTCTTGTACTCCTTTTATTATGGCCTGTATGGACTATAATTGTTACGTCATAACCTGAATCTTGGTACGTCACCAACATATTCAACATTCCTAAAATATCTCAAGAACATTAGTTCTCCCACGTCTGTTTGGACAGGTTCAGTACGGTTGTCATCGTGATGTAACGGAGATGCCGTCTTTGTCTACGAAAACACCTGGCACAAAACGCTAAACATATTTCTACCTTACTGAAAATAAAAATTCGCTTCAAGATGGAAATATAATTCACTAAATAAATTGGTGACGTATTTTTGCATATATATTTGACAATATACACTTCAATGGTAAGTCATATCTGTCGCCATCTGTCGGACGAATTTACAATACCAGTAGTTTCTCTGATTTGTAGTGATGTTAACACATAAAAATATTAGAGGAATTTATAGACCTTGACACAATCAAGTGAAAAACTTGACCAGCAGGAATGCTTATTGAGGATTGACTTGAGATCTTAAATATCTAGCATTATATCTGACAGTTTTCTTCTAGTATAAAATACACACGTAAAACGGAAATGCCAGCGCAGCTTACTACTCAATGTCAGCTATAAATGTTTCTTCTCTCCATTGGCAGATGGCGCTACAAGTGACACTAAAATAGAGTAGCTTATACGCTTAGCGAAGTAATGCCACTTCACTCTTATTTTTAAAACCAAATAATTCAATTCAAGAAGGGCGGGAATTTCCAACCGTAACCGTATAAATACTTCTATGAGCGTGCTAAATTCTAGAAAGATAAAGAAAACATGCTGACCTAATATCATTTAATTGTTATATTGATGAAAGATTTACACTGTACGTACAAAATACCGTCAATGAGTGTTACTTTCGGAATTGAAAAGTTTTTTTTTTTTACTGTAACTTTGTTCATATGTGTCGTGTCAAGTTATTTTTTTTTTTCTCTTACATCATTTCTTATACACGTTATAATGATGTTGATGGTAATTCTGAATCCAGATGCAAAATACAAGAATTGAAATCCCATCCAAAGTAAACCCGGAAAAGGGGGTTTACTTGGGCACAATGCTTTCTGCCATGAGAATTAAGAACAGATTGTACCGCTTTCATTTGATGGCTTGCTTACTTACTTACTCTTACTCTATGGCTTACGGAACTCGCAAATTCATCGCCGCAGTAACAAACGTTCTCCATAGGATTCTATCCTGACACCATGAAGTGTATATTGATAGGATGGCTAAATCATGACAATTGGTTAACATACAGGGTGAGTCCGAAAGATGTGGACAAACTTCGGGAGGTGATTTCTGAGATTTTCTCGAATTCCGTTTCGTGTAAGAGATACAGGGTTGCCAACTTGGAATCAAAAATCGATTGTTGACATTATTGTAACTGAACTGAAAGATGTAGACAAACTGCGGGTTATTACAAACATCGAAACAAGAAACATGTACCTACGAACATCAGAAAAAAAGTGTACTAAACGTAGTTTCACGGACAGAGGTATCTCAATGAGCAGTAGGGTTACCAAATGGGTTCATCCATTCCGCGACAAATATTTGCTGATAGGCCACGCATACTCATTCATCTGGGGGTAACAAGATTTTTTTTTACGAATTTCTCTGGTTGAATTTGAATTTATTTTAAGGCTTTTAGGCAACTATGGCTCAGGCCGTATGGATGATGATGGGATGGGTGTTTTTTTCTAGCTTGCAGTCACTCCTCAGTCCTTCCCACCTTTTGCTACCTGCAGCAGCCTGCAACAGCAACCACCGTAAATTTGATGCCTTCCATGGTACAACTAAGTTATGTTATCAGCAGAACAAAGGGTGGGGGGAGCAGTTGTTCAGTTTATAGAATTAAGCATTGTTTCGTTTGAGTAAACTCTGCCAAACATTGCGATTGAGATAGTTGTACACGTGCATATTTTTATTTATTTATTTATTTTTGTAACCAATGTACCTTACCCGATATTCATTATTCAAGAAACAGAAGATTGAGTTCCGGGATTTTAACCGTACCGGTGAAAAAAAAATCCTCCTGGACAAGACGTAGAATTCTCAGTTAATCCCGCCCAAACCGGGACAGTTGGTCGCATGACCTAGGCGATACGTATCTCGGAAAATACCGGAAAACTTTATTTTGGTGTCGTTGTTTTGATCTGAGGAATAACTTCTCAAAGTTTGTCCACATCTTTCGGACTCACCCTGTTATCGTAACAATAATTTCATTTTATGTTGGGTACAAATATTGGATACTAACTTTATGTTACAATTGTACTGAATTTGATGAATCTCTGGCAAGGACGTTTGCTGTATTTGAAACATCTGCATGTCCTTGAATGTCAAATAAGAATTTTACACCTTTGAGAGAAACATTTCTGGAATGCATATTACAGAAACTTAATAATAACAATTCTCTGCTATTTTTTTTTTTATGATACAGGTAACTTGAAGCAACAAAGTAAACCGAACAATACCTTTTATATCTTCAAAATCAGAAAATAAGCATAATTAAATAACACTTGAGACTCTACAATACTGTGCATTGTGAATTGTTTCTTTTTCATTGTTGAAGTCTGAGATAAATAAAAATATTTGAGATACAAACAATTCAAACAACAGTTTACCTTTAAATTTCAACCAATTTACACAAAAACATATCAGCATGGTAAAAAAAAAAAACATTGGCGTAACAGGCCTATAGGCCCTGAGCCTGCCCCAACGCCATCTATCCGTGTTTGGTGGAACTAAGTCCACCTGAGTAACGGCTCTGTGGTCAGCACAGCGCGTACCTAACCACGAACAGGTGTATCAGGGGCTTATCAGACCGACCAGCATCGTAAACCAATGGGGAAAAAAATCAGAGAAAGCTCACAGAAATGATATAGACCTACATTTAATGTATTGGTATCCCTGGACGTTTAGAAGTTATTGTAGTGTAAAACACCTATATGCTCTATTGATTTTGAAAAATTATATCGTCCAGTGCAAAGCAAAAACATGATAATCATGTCAAATGCTCAAAATACAATGTAGTACTTGTACTACAAAACAAATATGACCCCTTTGTAGTAGTGGAGTAATACATTCCCCATTAAGACAGATCAATATTCTCAAAGTTTACGTTAAAGCAAAATGTTCCATCTCTTACATCAATCGCAGGTGGTGGTAAAGTCATTACAATGTCTTCGATACAAATTTCACTTTCAAGTTCTTCTTCTGGCCAATAAAGTGTTAGCATCGCTACTGCACTATTTTTCTTTCGGGAAAACTTCGCATGCACATCTTGAAGAATGTACTTAGGCGTCTGACTATTAGCTGTTACAACCGCAACGTAATATTTATTTCTTCCTTTTAGAGAAAGGCACACAACAAGCCATTCACCATTTTCTTTTTTGTAAGAGTAGGAGTTTCTAATTTTATTTCAAAATCATGGACACTTCACAGTCCTACCATTCGGAAGAAGCCAGTATTCATCTGAGATGAGAAGAGCATTTCACATTACAATACACCCAAAGCAACCCCTAAAAAATATAGTGATGTCGAAAATAACCCTACATTAGCAAAGAAAAATGGTTTTGGTAAAATGATGACAAAAGGCCAGTTTTTCACAAGGTCCCGTTGTCTATCTGTCTTTCTATTTTGTCTTTACAGGGTCACATGGCACTTCTCATGTTGAAAACCATTTTTGACCAAAGAATTGCACTTCAGAAATAAGGAAAACGCACTAGTAGTGGACACTTTAAGGACACTTTTCACCGTTGTCATTTTTGACTCAAATACAGTATAAATGTATATCAAATGAGAATGTTACACGTTCTACACGCTTTCTTCTAGTCATTTCTACCCATTACTATCACATTTCTTGTCTGACATTCTTTTGTACCAGTGATGGGACACGGAAAAACCTGGATGTTCCAGTAATGGACATACTGTATAACTCAAAATAACTTAAATAATGAATGCTGATGTTTGGAATATAAGTAGTACACACGATTATATGTTTAATGTTGTCCTTCGATTATCAGATTGTCTCATGGAATTTTACACAGTGATCATTCCGAAGGTCCTGGGTTCGAAAACAGCTATCGACCATCCTTACTGAGGTTTTAACTTTTGTTTTCACTCAGTCATAACAGGCTAATGCCCTAATGGCACCTTCAACTTAGACCTGTCCGACTCCTTCCCGCTTCCTTTCCTCTACCCTATCCCGGCCTGAGCCATAGACTCCTTGTGGTCATTAAAATGCAAATTTTAACCTGCGATGGGAGTATCCAATATTAAAACACATCATTTCATTAATGGGCATCCCCGCGTCCATCACTGAAAAATGGGACAAAAAAATCGTGAAAGCTTATGGTCATGAAGAGTAAATAATTTCCCAAGTTGAAATAAAACAACTAACAGGATTATGATTTCTCCCTCGGATTGCGGAGAGTTTAGAGCACTCATTTTCTGCGCGCGTGTTCGTGAGTTCAGTTTCCTCGGAGAGCTGTTGAACGGAGTGGTTCAGAGCCCGCTTTACCAAAGCTGTAAGTCTCGTTCTTAGAAGCTCATCAGCTCGCCTAGGACGTTAATAACAACTCAATCAATCAAGGATTTTGATTTCAACTCAGTAATGAATGGTGCGTGTCCATAACTGGACAAAAACTGACTTTGCCGTACCGGTCATGGACAGCCCCTGCTTTGCATAACAGATCCAAGTTATAATTGGTTTGGTCATTTAAATACTCGAAACCAAGACGTTTCGTAATGGATAATAGTGTAGAACAACAAAAGTAATCGTTATTGTAATTTCATGAATAAAAAACGAAAGCTCTCACCTTAATCACTTGCTTAAGAGAATGCATGGAAGAGTAGGTGCAACCATGGACCTAACTTCAACATCATGTCAGAAATGTCAGACGAAACCAATAATGAGCAAATAATATTCATTTGCATCAGAACATACTATATTAAATTTTCCCATGCAGGTGAAATGATTACCGCCCTTAGGGAAATAGTATTTTACAACTTTTCTCTTCAAGTGTCCATTACTGATGCCTTTACCTTTTTTTTTTAATTTCGCTATTTGAAACAATATGAATAAACAAAAAAGAAATCAATAGTAAATGAACTTCGTACCCTATATTGGCACAAAAACGCAGACTTGTTAATATTCACGCCGTTCACAGAGCAACAAGTATATTGTCAAATTTTGATGTGTTACTTTTGTGCAAAGTAACCCAGTGCTCTGAGTAATCCAGGTTACCAGATTTTAACATACAAAAAAGATAATATCCATTGCAGTTAGCGCGATGAAGAGCATATATTTAATATTGTAGTCAGTATTTTTTTACAGGATGCAAATATTTTAAAAGGTAGTAGCTATTTAAGATGCAAATAAGACATTTCAATGTGCGATAAGCGTATAACTTTAAATATATGGATATATTATTTACGAAGAGAACTACTACTACAAACATGTTAAATATAAAATAATGTTTTAGAATAAGCATTGTATTGACAAAGGTGGATTTTAACACACCGTGCTGGAATTTGATTTTTTTTAAATTTAAGACCTTTATGCCCAGGTCGGGATAGAGGAGGGGAAAGGATGCGGGAAGATGTCAGCCAAGGCCTAAGTTGAAGGTACCATACCGGTATTTGCCTGGTGTGACTGACGAAAAATCTCATTCTGGATGATCGGCCGCTCAGATTGAACCCACAACATCCCGAATACTAAGCGAACGCTCTATCACTGAGACACGACCTCACTGTATTCTCTGCTGGTATAACATTTCGAAAGTAGGTGAAACCACGCCTGATGTATACAAAGCTGTTACTGCTAAAAAGAAATATTATACAAAAAAAAAAAGGGACATGATTGAAAAAAGAATTCGGACAAAAGAATTATGCTTAAAGTAGGACATGCCAGGGGAAAAGAGGATGTCTGGCAACCCTAAACATGAACTCCTCTCTTTCCAAGAACACTATGATTTTTAAAGTGCATTTTCTAAAGTCGTTGAGATAGATTAATTGTTCCAAAATTAGGGCTTGTACAGAAGTGTTGCAGATATTAATCCCAAATTTTTGTTAGAAAATTTTCCGAAATTAGGGCTTGGCCAGAAATGTTGCATACATTACGTCCAAATTTTGTTTTTCTCTATAGTCCATTACTATATCCACTACTACGTCTCAAGATAAATTAGATCAAGAATTATTATTCGACAATAGTTTCGTAAAGTAAATTATTAGTTTGTAAATATTCCGTTAATTGTCGCTGAAGAACAACTTCTAATGAGCTTTTAATCTTTGTTCTGTGAGCTAAACCTTAATTCTATATCACTTTGGTAAACAATTACCAGACATAAAAGAAGTTTTTATTTTCAATTGCATTTCAGTATCATTAATTTGCACATTGTATATGCTATTACATCACATTTTACAACGCTGCCACCTAACGACGAAAAACAAAAAGAAAGAAAGAAGAACTAAAAGAAAACCCATTCTGGCTAATGGACGAGGATTTCAATTAATGTTGCGTCATTTTTATCTGTAGGTGATTCTGTTGTGGTATGCCAATGTTTCATTCTGTCCCTCCACCACCAAGTATCCATTCCCCCCCCCCCCATCCTGCCTATATCTTTCCTTGCCATCTTAACCTGCTCGTCTATCGCGTATATGGCCTGAAGTGCCCCTAGGGAGCCTACATTGTTCTTGTTAAATACATTGCCCACTTTGACCCCGCCCACTTTCCACTCCAACGAGCGGTTTGCAACCTGTCCCCGATCATGATGAAGTGTAAACGAGGTGAATGAGTCGCTATAAAAAGGCCTTTTCTTTTATAAAAGAAGTTTTCACAATGGGATGCAATTGTTGTTATTTACCATTGTTATTCCTGAGACGTTCGCTCGATTTAATAAGGAAAAAAACAAGTGTGTTCAATCTGTAGTCAATAGAGGGCAGAACAGAAACAATTTTCATTGTAATATAATTTATATTAAAGAGAGCAGTTATGACTGACGAATACAAAGGTTTGCGCGCATAATTAGGGCGCATTAATTTCTTTAGATATTTCTTGACTAGGATGCTCGTAGTTAGAATATACAGCTCCTTGAATTCCTAGATCGTTCTCCGAAGAAACATTGTAAGTAAAAATGAAATTATTTTAGTAAGTAATGCGCACCATCTATCCAGTACTCACTAGTAATGCATACGATTTTCGTTTCTTGCACTGTTTAAAAAAAAAAAAAGGGTATATCTCCAAACATTCAAATCATCATTGCATATTAATGTCACATCTCATTATTTCCCTCAAAAGTAAATTTATGACAAAACTGACTTCACCAATGTATTTCTGGTAAAATTCTAGTCCGGATTGATATATTATATGACCACCTTTTCATTTAAAATAAAATGGGCAAGATTCAAGATGGCGGTCATGACGATTTTACCCTCTGATAGTGCATTCCACCCAGTGTTCATTAATAAGTAATTTGTTTTCCATTTTTTAAAACATTTTACAAATAAACGTCTGTTTTCTGACTTAATTTATTCTTTTTAATCAAACTTTTGGCCACTGCGCCTGTCTTTATGGACGAAAGCGCTTTTAATCTTACTCTCTGGGACTTTCCTGATGTACCTTATTCCTCTGGTAAATCAGTTGGCGCTCAGTGCTGACCACACAGCCAGGTGGACGCAGTTCCACCAACCGCGGACAGATGGCATTGGGGCAGGCTTAGGACCTATTGGTCTGTCACGCCAGTAGTTTAGTTTTTTATGTCTAGAACCAATAATAAGAAACACTATTTGTGTTCACTCTAGGCATGGTACCGAGACCGAGCCTAAGGTCCAGGAATCGAGACGAGACCGAGACATTATGCATTGTAACCAAGACTGAGACTTATCCATCGAGAGTCGAGACGAGACCGAGACTTGCCTCTCGAGACTATACAGGTTATTTTCATGAATGTCGATAATAATTATTTAATGCTTTTGTTGATGTTGTTTCATACTAGAAGAAGTTTTGTGACAATCAGTTTCATTCTAATAAATTTTATTTAACATGTTATATTGTAGTTTTAAAATATGACTATAAGTCATATAAACAGTAAAGTTATCAATGCCAAATTATTTTCCGTTGTCTTTCAATAATAATGTAAAAGTGATTCGGGGACGGATAAATATAGACATTAATTTTCTTCTGCGATTTTTCGCCCTCATGGTTTCTCCCTGCTGATAGTCTTTTACTTCTGTTGACACAGCTAGACTGATCCCGTAAAGATTGTAAAACATACGTCCAGAAGCCAAACTATCTAAATTGTAATACAGACCCAAGTTATTTTCTTACACCATTTAAGTAATTCCTTTTTTTTTAAATTGGAAAGATTTTTGCAATACTAACCAGTACTTTAGAAAAGATATGAATCCTAAATGTTGAATAAAGTTTACCTGTGGGAACTTCTTAGTTTATGCAGAGGAATTTCTGTACAACCTATCACGTAAATATACCTGTACATTCGATAAAAAACAGTATTGTTTTTATAAAAATGAATTGAGGCGGAGGGAGCATCAAATTTGCATTATCCATATGTCGTTGGAAGTTTCGTCGAGACCTCTCGAACAACAACTCAACCACCTTCGGAGCCCTAGTAGTTCCTGAGTCGAAAGTTTTTCACAGACAGACGTAGAGGGGATATAAGATTGTCGTTGTAACAACTAAAACTTTTTATTACTTTAAAATCGTAATGTTTTTCTCTCTATTTCAGAATATTATTTCTAATCAACTCCAAATTAACAATGTAACAAACAATGTCAATATCATATTAATATTCTTGTTCTTGTACTGACAAGTGAGATCGGAAAGCCTGCATACCCATTTCAAAGAAGACAAAGGACGGCAAATTTTTAGTGTATCGTCTTTCGAGACAAGACCGAGACTAACGTGTCGAGACTCGAGACCAAAACAAGACTGAGGTTTAGAATCGAGACCGAGACCAAGACTGTTCTAAAAATGTCGAGACGAGCTCGTCTCGTCTCGATACCATCCCTAGGTTACTGTAGGGCAGGGTTGCCACCTGTCCCGTATTTGAGGTAAAATGTACGCGTCCCATATTATTAGTTGTTGTCCCGTATTATAAGTAGTAAATTCATATACATATTTTCGAAATATCATAACTTTATCAAATACGTAGTGATTGACTCTTTTCTAACTGTATAAAGACGCGAGCAGACTCTGTTCACATTCCCAGGCCCCCAACATGAGACCGGGGGTTGAGGATATAATAATACTTGCTACTTCTGTTTGCTCTAGTTGATAACACACTGCAAGAAGTAGCTGTATTTATTCAACATTTCTCGGTGTCCCCAGAGGAATTATCACTTTTTGTGTTAAATCAACACCGTTTGCTGTGTATTGCTATAACAAGACAACCTTTATTGTGTTGAATCACCGAAATCAACACCGTTTGTTGTGTTGATTCAACCCAGGAACACCGAAAAGTTTTGAATTAAGACATGCTATTTTTCAGTGTAGATACTAACCCCAACTGTGCTTATGAAATTAAGATATCCATTTTCCGCCTGCCGTCAGTATTTTCGGAGTGTGAGCATTCGAAAGCAAGGCTTTTCTGTGTGTTCTTGATTAGTATGAAGGTTTAAGTTGTGCGGGTAGTCATATAGTAGTACCGGGTCAAACTAGTTACGTTCATTTTAGGTTATTTCAGATTTGTCCCGTATTTTTTGGTACTATCCCGTATTTTTTGCCAAGCGTCCCGTAATACATTCATCAAAAGGTGGCAACCCTTTTGCATCGCTATGTGCCCGGCTTTAGTAAATAAAGTAAATTTTGCATCTTCGCATTGCTGTACGATCAGCAACAAAGCTACCAAGAAATTCAGTCCGTGGTTCAAATAACTATGAAACAAGAGGAAGATGGAAACAAAGAATAATACCAACAACAATAGGAATGGAAGCAAAACGCTTTGTACAGTATCTGTCCCAATGAAACGGATGTTTCGTTCAATGTGAAAGTAGATGAATCGTGAACTTAATTAAAACCATGTTTTCTGTACTCAGGGTTTTATTTTATTTTGGCGGATTTTAGGGGGGCATGGGGGGCATTCCCCCCCAGTCATTTCCGAATGACTTTAAATGTTTTATTCTAAAAAAATAGCTTTTAAAGTAATTTCCCCCCAGGGTCTCTCTCCTAAATCCGCCCAGCCCGTGTTCATAAATTGAGGAGAATATCGTATAAAAAAGTGGAAATAACAATTTTTCTTTTTCCTTTCTTCTTCGTTAACAAAAACGGGACATTATTAGTTTCGGGACACCGGGACGCATATCTCACTTCCGGCATGGTCCTGGATTTTCCGGATGAATAGCATGCCTATCATTTGCTTTCCATTTTTAGGTGTACAAGTGGTGATCACCGTAACGTTAGCACTACGTAAGTTCGATTGAAAGAGATCTATATAGTATTAAATGTCATCACTATATAGATTATTTTTGCTGGACATAATATACCTACCATCCTGAATGAGGTTTTCCAGGGTTTTTCCTCAGTCACGCCAGGCAAATGCCGGGATGATATCTTCAAATTAGGCCCCAGCCGACACCTTCTCACATTCTTTCCTTCCCCTATCTCGACCTAAGCCTCAGATGCCTAAAGGCCATAGATAAAATTAGTTTCTTGTGGGACATCACCAGGAACAGGTCTCAAATAAGAGTGTGTCGCTAATGAAAGTAAGTGGTAGAAAACTCGGTTCTTAGATGTAGTTCTGGGTTTTCTAATCGATAAGTTGTAGAAAACACGGAGAAAAAACGAACTATTTAACGAGAAAAGAACAACATTGCCACCTAGCGGTGCTTGGAGAAGGCCTAGTCCCGACTTTTGAAGAGTAGTGGAAGGCCGCGAGATGGGAGATAAGTCTTCAGTAACTTCTGGAACCAAATTTTCGGAATAGACAAATACGAGACAGCTAACATTTAACAGCAAATCTCTAGATATTAGTAACCTGTTGGAAGTATTCAATAACACCTACAATACCGTACTAAGACTTACATATTATGCATTTTAAATAGCGCTTATCAGAAGTATTATTTTGATAAACTAAATTAACTCATTCGCTGCAACGAACGGCACGTTTATTTAATAAAGTTTTATCCTTTACTTTGACAATTAGAAACATATTAGGCCCACCCACGCAATCATAATGACGTTAATGTTAAAATGATATTATGATGGTGATAGGATGGTCTTCAGTGTTTCAGCCCTATATACAGGATCATTTTTTCATGTATTACACTAATGTTCATCAATACAGTAGCTATAGTAAGGAATATTTTGTTTTGTTTTAATACTAATTCTCAAGATGCTGACACCATTTTTTTTTTTAGTTCATCTGTGTTAAATGACCAAATATTCTCACGAAATGATTGATTGTTGATTCATTCAGTTACTGGGAGGTAAAATCTCCATGGGAGTAAGTTTACAACAAACTTAAAGACTTCTTTCATACTCAAATTTCACTGTATAATTTAAAACACATAAAAAATCATACTAAAGAAGAAAAAAACTTAAAAAAAAAATGAAAGCATATAAAAACAGCAACAACCCTGGGCAGATCACGAAAAGCCATAATAATGTTGAAGGACCCCCATTCTAAAAAAAAGATGGAACGAACTCAGTATTGGAGCAGGCGTTTTCTCCCCGCCTACTGCACTTACAGTGGCTGAATTACGACTATCGTGACCTCTTGTGCCAAAGAGTCGTAACACCACCACAAACAGATGACTATCGTGCTTCATTACTTGCAATAACGCTGCAGGAACACTCCTACAAAGAAACTGGAATGCTATTTTTTTTTGTTTCTTGATCTGTGTTCAGTTTATACTCTCTCTCTCTCTCTCTCTCTCTCTCTCCCTCTCTAACACAGCAATACAAACTACGGTTTCTCTAAAATATAGTTCAAAATTTATAAAATATGCCATATACATGATTTTTTTTCAAGAAATATGATCCGAAGTTGACGTCTCATATACGCAAAAAAAAAAAAAAGGAAGTTCCAAAACTGGTAAAATATGTCTTTTAAAGGAGAATGTTTCATAAAGATATAATCCAAAGATGATAAAACATGCTTTATATGTGGAAAAAAAAATAGAAAATATGGTCCAAAATTAGTAATATACGCGTACCTTATACCACAAGCAGCACGCTCACGTGAAAATGACGTAATTTTGGGTCGAAAATGCATACAAATGACGTCGATATGACGGGTAAATGTCACTAACCAAATGACGTGTGTAAAATCCCTCCTGTGACAGCTTGTTCCTGTAGCTAATTGTTTCAAATAAAGATATAAATGAACCAGACTTGGGGAGTAAAGTACGCAAGTAGTGCGTTACCGGTAACGCGTTACTTTTTCAATAACCAGTCACTGTAGCGCGTTACAATATTTTGAAAGTAACTTTAACGGGTAAAGAGTTACTTTTTCCCCAAGTAACGACGTTACTTTTGCGCTACTTTTTTATCTGTTGTTCGCAAAGAAACAAACACAATTCCTTGACAAGAAAGAAATATTTCTTAGAATTTTTCTAGATTTTTTAAAGTCTAAGGTTTACTGTATTTGTAGGTATGCATGTGTTGGGTGTGTATATAATCAGGTTAAAAAAAATTGGTATTTCCACCAGTTTTCTTTTCACAGTACCAATCCAAAAGATGCAAGAACCGGTGCCAAAGTAACGCGTTACTTTTGAAAGCGAGTAAAGTAACTGGTAACGCGTTACTTTTTGACAGTGCGTAAAGTAACTTGTAACGCGTTACATTTGAAAAGTAACGTGTCCAACACTGAAATGAACCAATCTGTCCCAAAACAATCGTTTGAGGTGCCTTGCATCTTAGAAAGCAAAGGCCCAAACACAAAACATTTGAATCCGACGAGTTCACTGTTTCACGCCAACCAGATTGGCCAGCATCCTATGGAAAACGAGATATAATCATGTCGTCAGAAACTATGGTTACGTCAACTAAAAGACGTAAATGTCACGTAATAGGAACGTAGATTTTCTTACACTGACGTGATTTTGATTTTTCGACCAAATAATGACGTCTTTTTCACGTGAGTGTGCTGGACGTGGCTTTATTTTGTATGGACCATTTCCGTAACTTTTGACTTCGACCCGTCTCGATCATGTGAGTGAAATTCTTGTTAAAATTCAACAAGCATCCATGTCCTAGGCGGGATTCGAACCCATGAAATGGAGACACTGGCCTAATGCATCAGATTATAGGACTACCTCGGTCAGCTAAAAAGAAAAATCCAATTTAAGTATTCTGAGACAGGTTTCAGAACTTAAAAAATGGCAATAAAATTAGCACATGAAAAAAAAAAAGAGTCTTCTAATCGTTCATACAAAAAAAAAAATCTTTTATAAGAAGCAGGTTTCTTAATAAGACTACCAAATCGTGCCACTACACACCTCCAAACACTTTATACTGTTTCCCGTGTGCTTCTTCAACAGGACACCAGTTAATTAGCCATTAATGAAGGAGTTGGTTCCCATTTACCTACCACAGCCATCAACTTGTCCCTGCTGTAAGTAGCTTATAAAAAAAAAAAGATTTCTTGCAGAAATAAAAGCACACGATAATTATCA
This sequence comes from Lepisma saccharinum, assembly GCA_022664845.1. Lineage (NCBI taxonomy): Eukaryota > Metazoa > Arthropoda > Insecta > Zygentoma > Lepismatidae > Lepisma > Lepisma saccharinum. The sequence continues at coordinate 22,588 of JAGDQP010028039.1, forward strand.
ACTGACGTTTCCTCCAAATTGGTGCTCGTCCTTCTTACCTCTAATTAAGGAACTAGGCTTTTGGGTGTTTGTTGAGTGCGAAATAACTAGAAGTCAAATCAGCCATATAGACATTTCGTCGACTCCTTGTGATGCATTACCAGAGAAGGTGTTTCCCTCGCAAAGGTTTAATTGGGCAAAAGGTGTGATCTCCATAACCTCCGATCTTACGCCTTGAATTAACAGCAACGTGTGAAGACTCCTTTGTCAGTGAGGTTTGTTGCCTTCTCTCTCTCATAATTTATTTAATGTCTAACATAACTATATCAATGCGTGCTTCATGAGCGCTTTGCGAGGTTCTGCTTACGTATTTATAGACCTCTGTAACCTGCATACTGTAGCTCTTGCCACACTGTCCATAAGTAAAAATATACTGATTCTTTTTATTGTTGTTGTTCACAGACTATCACGAATTTTGCTCCAAGTCTTACCTTAATATTAGTCATCGAAAGGCTGAGAGCTGAAACAACAGAATAACCTGAATTTCAAAATAATGCCCCCCCCACACACACACACACCTCTCTTTCTTTGTGTGTATGCAGCACTAGCTGTTCATTTGATGACGATATGTAGTGTAAAGGAAAGCAATGCGGAAAAAGGCCTGTCACTGAGGGGCCTTAGGGATTTTCCTCAGTGTTATCAGGTCTGTTTTTATGTACCTAAACAACAACTTTAGCCATTCCCTCCCCGCGAAAGTGCTCTCCGAAGGACATCGTCTCTCAAGCATTTGACGAGTGTAGGCCATAGTTGCTACTTTTACTAGCACTAAAGTGAGAATAACAATGGCGAAAACAAAGATTCACAATACGAATAACAATTTTTGTTGGATCATTAAACAATGAGTGGGCTTGGTGATGGTCGTTTCGGTTATATAAAGTGAAAATGGCTCTCTAGGTATTGCTTCTTACACAATTTTCACATTTTGAGAATATCGAAAAAATTAACAATGATGTTGAAATTTTGAAAAAAAAAAACGACTTATCAACACCCATTAAATACACTAATTTAGATTTTGAAACCATTTATTTTAGCCGAGAAATTTTGAAGGCCCGTAAAGTCTGACACCTTAGCCCAGACCTTCAAATTTCTCATCTAAAACAAACGCGTGGAAATTACTGATTAGTTCATTTGATAGATATTCTATTCAGTCCAAAAGCTTCTAACATCGCGATTAATATCAAGGAAATTGAAAATATACAGAACGGTTATTCTGCCGGTAATACTTTACGGTTGCGAAAGTTGGAGTACGACCCTAGCAGATGAACATAAATTATGTGTGTGGCCGAAATGTGCATGAACTTGACGACTTACTAACAGGTAACAATAATTCGTTTGCTCCAAGTCGACATCTAAAACAGATTCCATTTACCGAGTGATTTTTTGTAAAAAAAAAAAAAGTGTGGTTGCATAACCAACAGGAAGGAGCCAGAGCTATTCTCCAAACTGCAATACATTGAACGAACTATTGATTTATTTGTTATCAATGAGAGAGAATGTCATTGTTAACCTAGATGGTGATGAATAATCATGTAAACAGTGCAGTATAGGGTAATAAACGACCGCAGTGTCATGAGTTGCAGCTAAAGTTCCGCGTTTGAGTCCCAGCTGGGAATGAACTTTGTGTAATTTGAAAGCACAAAACAAAAACTGAATGGAAGGGGGATGGGATAAGATTTTTGGTTACTAAAACTACAAACAGTCTGTAGTTTGTTTTTTTTTCTTTTTGAAATCTTGACAAGGGAATGTCACAGACTTGTTACTAATTATGAATGAAAAAGGAAATAAATAAGAGACGTTTGAATTCAGATGACGTAACGTCCTCAATATTCCAAACACATTTAC
>JAGDQP010028040.1:12707-24466 GCA_022664845.1 Lepisma saccharinum
GGTTTCCTAGCAAAGTGCTTTAGAACTCAATAAGTCCAAGTGTATTTTTTTACCGTTGTGTGAGATAGAAATTCGGGGAATAGTTCCAACAGTACCAAATATTATCCGGCCTGAGCCATAAATGCCTGAAGGCCGTCAATAAATTCAAATAAAAAATAAACTAATTAAAAACTATCGCATTGTCTGTTTAAAGTTTTCAAATTATTTTCCGTTCCAAATATTCTTCTTCTCAGTCCAGTTCCACGAAGGCCCTTCTATCGTCCTAGAAATAATTAGTGTATATTACGTAATAATTTTCTATAAAGAGAGAAAAAATAAAAGCAAATACGGGTGGCACTAACTCTTAGCAGTGTTATGCATTGAAAAGAACTTGCGCAAAGAGATTAATATCGTCGCTGAATTTACAATACCTGCTATGTGAATTTTAACAAATTTTTCAGGAGAGCAATAACTATGTTTTTAAAGTTACCTGTTATTTTTACTTATTTCGATATAAATGAATGTTAATTACCGTGAGTAATGGGAATATCTATTATCAAGTATAATCAATTAAATTTCACCAGGTAAAATTGTGAAAGTTCTCACGTAACAGGAATTAGGAAACCAAGCACAGCAGATATTTTTTCAATTTAAAACCATTGGATGAAATAATTTACACGTAGCTGTAATTTCAAGAGAAGGAGAGCTTTCTCTTTCGAATGACACCAAAAACTCAATTTCGGACTTTTAAGGTATTGCAAATTCAGCGACGTCATGCAAATAACGTGTCTTCTATCAAACAGGAGAAAAGGTCATTTTAAGAGTATAATCTTGCAACGTGTTCGTGAGAGAAATAACGGGATAAGTAAATGTTAAAAATGGTTAAAATTCCCCCGTTTATCTTGTTAGACATTTTAACATATTTCTTCTATTTTCAAAATCTACTTTTGTAAACAAAAAAAAAACTTTTTAAAAGTTGTATTCTAGCTTTTGAAACCAATCTTCATGACGAATTCAAGCTTTTTTAGCTCAATGAAAAGTGTATTTTTGATACCCGAGGTTTGAGGTTGGCGTACGCAACGGATTCTTCCCCCGCCCCGAAATTCCAATTTATCCACGACTAGTCATGCCCAATTTCAGCCTTCTAGCCCAGCGGGAAGTGCTCGAAAGCCGCTGGAAGAACAGACAGATTTTATAAAATTATGTAAATTTTATTTATACTTTTCTAAATTCCTATGCATTTTATTTATATTAAGCATAAATATGCATAATAACTTTGCACGCAAAAGATATTTAACGTGCTGTGGACTAAATAAGCCTTATAATTGTGCAAAATATTGAATAATAGTTTAATACTAAAAATTCTAAAAGTAAAAACCAAAACGCCAAAAATAAACACTAAACAAACAAAACCGTGTATATAATATTTATTATGTATTAATCTTCGAGAAGTTAAAATTAACTTCCTCAACTTTGATCTTAAAACAAAGGATACTGAGAAGCACTTGTTCTTAATTGCCTGAACTACTAGACCAATCAAGACTATTTCGGAGGCTCTGACTTAATCTAACTAAGACCTTTCGAACGACAGAAAAGGCATGTCTCTACACCTTATGGTTCACGAGATATATTTTAGTATGGACTGGCAACACTGACAACGGGATTTCTGGGAAGCGGGAATAGCCGTGGTATGTTCCTATTGAATTAAACAATGTTTATGCCAAGTTTGGTGCTGCTATGACTAAAATAATGGAGGCAAAGAAAAAAAATAACAGTGGAAAAAATATTTTTATAGAAAATAGGCTGACAACATTGGTAAGTGAGTTGTTTGGCATCGTATACTCTCTCAGTATATTTGCATTGCGTCGAATAATGTTTATGCCAAGTTTGGTACAGCTACGTCTAACTGAATGGAAGGAATTTGAATAATTGATTTTTATAGAAAATGGGCTGACAACACTGAACCACTGCACCAATCAAAACGGTTCCAGGGGCTCTCAGCTAGTCTAAGACTTTTCCGACGACACCTCAAGCATCTTCTACACCTTGTAGTTCCTGAGATTTAATTTCTTCCCACGGGCGGAAGGACTGACACCATGAGCGGGAATAGAAGGTCCCTTTTGCTATAGTTTTGCTATTAAGGGATCTAAAAGAAGCGGTATCCGTGGAAGTAGTATGTAGTAGTAGAAATAGCAAAGCATAGGCCAAAGAAATAAAACATATGTGGTAGACCTTCACTATTCAACTTTTTAACAGGATAGACGATTATCGTATTTTAATTTCAGAGATGGCGATTCTGCTGGAGACAATTCGACAATAGAATGCAATCTCAAATTCACTGTCACTTCCACAAGGAAGTAATAAATAAGTAATTGAAATTTGAAGGTTTATATGGATTACTCTGTATTATCGCTACGAGAAGTATTTAACATAAGTGTTGGTAACCCAAGTGGGACCCCAACAGCCACTGCTAGGTAAACCAACCTAATATGACCTAAATTCAAGAAGTAACTTAATGCTTCTGATCTCATTAATTATTATTTTGTCGGGAGAGCAGGGGCAATTAAAACTAGTGTTCAAATAATATCAACAATCACTAAATTGTTTTATTCATTAACATTTTGGACATACATTACATTCCTAGGTTCTTCTAAGAAGAAACCCATCAGTTTTCAGATTATGTTTCCTAACTAAGAATGGTAGAAAGCTTCTTGAATAACTGTAAAATTAACAGTAAAATATAAAAGTATCATAGTTGAATTAGATATCAAACTTAAAAAATGATTATCAATATTAATATGCAATTACAAAATATGATCGACGACCAGGATTCGAACCCGTGACAAAATCAAACTTTATCATGAGTCGACCACGATAACCACTCATCCATCCTATTAACCAATAAACAACGAGTGTTTTACTAGAATTCAATGTAAAACTATGAAGTGATACCTCATTCTGTGGTTATTATTATTTTTTTAAATCTTTTCTTTTATTTGTAATTTCATATTTATTTTTGAACATAATTACAATGTATATCACAATTGTTCTGTAATGGGTTTCCATGTTGGATTATATTTATATTTTTGAACGTCAGGGAACTTCCCTCTGCTGCGCGAAATTTCCCGCTGCAAGGGAAATCACTGGGAATTTGGGAAATATTCTCTAAAGACATGCGACAATCTTTATGTCCATAGCTGTTCATGTTCAATAATAATTTACAATTGCTATAGCATAATCATTTTCATGTCTCATTATCATCATGCATTAATTGTTACATCATTTATTGTATCATTATCATATTACAAATTATTGTTATATTTCATAAAATTATTATATCATTATCATATTAAAATTCATCATCGTTATTTTTTACATTCTTATCATATTTCATAAAATAATTATATTCCAAATCATTATGGCATTATATCATCATTATTATATTTCACAGTTTCTTAACATCAATGTCGATAGCTATTTATTAATTTCATATTTTTTCATCAAACAATTCAAATCAATTCTAATTTAAGCTGTTAAGCTGCCCGAAAATTATAGTATTTAGTCTTATCGTCATTAATTTTCCATTCCTTTGTACACCAATTATCATTAATACTAATTTTATACTTTGCAATATATACTTTTATAAATATATAATATTCCTTAGTCATATCACCTATTATTCATGCCGTTTTCGAGCCAACATCATCAGACTTTCTACTTATATGTTCCATCATGCTATGGTAATTACGATTCCTCATCACTTATGTTTCTATGTTTGTCGTCTCTTTTGTACAACTCCTCGATCAATTCTCACTTGTTGTCGTACTTCGCTTTGAGTTTTATATTTATGCTTATTATCTTTAAACCATACTATTTCTTCTGAAACTGGAATATGCTTGTTACTTTCGGTTTTTAGTTTCAATATCTCATCCCTTGAATATAACAATCTCGTATTATATTGGATATTCAAATCCTTCCCTTTTTCATCAGCTTGCCAATTTTCTTACTAACATTCATCTCTTTAAACTATTCGAAGAGCTAATTTCAGAAGAAATAAATTGTTGATGCATTATCGTTTAGATTAATTGCTGAATCGTCCGATACATTAGGCGTTGTATGCTGATTCGATGGAAATTTATATTCGACTGCCTCTGATGACTTATTTATATTTTCTCTAATTTCCTTACTAAATGGCCATTGAATGTCAAATTCTCTCGTTAGAGATAATGGCCGTACTTCCTCATAGTTGTTGTTTATAACACTTTTCTCTTCCATGACCTTTTCTTTGATTCCTGTAATATTACTCATTTATACTCCTTTTCCAGTCTTTGCAACTCCTTGCATAACAGCAGCGTTGTTCTCGGATAATGTTGTAGTATTCTCTCTTTAATATAAATAGGCAATGTTTTGATGATATATAGATATATGACATTATCAAGTAACTAAGGGTCAATTTCTATCATATCCCTTGTCATATGTTGAATCCGTTGGTAATAATTATCCAACTTAAACCATCTGATTGATGTCCTTCTATATCTATTTAATTTTTCTCTGATTATCTTTCTATCATGATTATTACATTCCTCCAATTCTTCTCTCTGATCTTCAGCCCTTTTAACATCTATCTGATCATTATTGAATTTCTTTCTATAGTCACTTATCCTTTGATTGTTTGTTCAAATTCTCTACTTCTTTTTTCAACTCTTGGAGTATATTACTTAGGAGTTTCATATCGTATTCAATTACATCTATATCTGCCTTTAAAGATACTTGCTCGTTTACTATTGGTTTTGACTTTTCTTGTTTTCCATTCTCTAGAATTTGAAATTGTTCTTTTAGCTCATTATTATACATTTGCATAGATGTTTACCGCAAACTTAGTTCTTCATATGATTCTTCCAGATTTTATATTTTAGTTTTTAATTTACCTATCATAATCTTCTGATTATCAATCTGACCTTTTAAAATTTCCATATATTTCTTTAATCCTGCTATCTCTGTATGAAATAATTGTACTTTTGCTTCTTGCTCCTCTTGAATTCTTACACACTTTTCTTCCTTCTTCAGTCTTTTCTCTACCTTTTCTATTTCTTCCCTCACTTCTTCACTTCTTTGCTTTTCCTCTATATGTTCAGCTAACCTTGGCAATACCTCAACCAATTTAATTGTTTACTTTCATCCCATCTTGTAGTTTATTATTCGGCTAAATCTGATTCATCATTGCTATACTGTTTCATTAACAATGATAACATGTGTGGAATCTCCATATCGTTATCTCGTTGTTTATGTGATAGTAATAGGTTAGCATTGCTGACCACATTTGATTGATCCCTTTCTTCTTCTTGAATAACACTTCATCTTCCTTTCGTTCGACACCTCCTCCCATCTGTTTTTTGTTGTATGATATTTTCTAACATTTGTTCCAACTCCTTATCTATAGTTTTATAAGATTGTTTGATTATATTTCCACCAAGCATCTCTCTGTCTCGATTCATTGATTGTCTATATTTTATAGGTTCTATTTCCTTTCTTGATCGGTGTCACTACTATCTCCTGCAATGGATTTTTCTAACATTTTCAAAAAATTTCTTTCATTTCTGTCAAATTTACTGCCGTTGCCGTGTGTGCCGTGTGTGTTTGCTTGGCGCCATTCTTGAAAAATATATCGTTGTATACTTAATAATAAGTCAACCTGGCTAGCTTCTTATATTCCAATATATAAACTTCGACGAGCATGATATTTCTATTTTGATCCCGGCGTAGGATTCTTCCAAGTGACGTCAGTAGCATTTAGTTGAGGTGCCTTCATGGAGGGAATAAAGGCTGACGCACATTGGGTGAGACAACTCTCAACAAGTAAATCCGATCTAGAGTAACAAAAATCCACTGAAGCGGATCAGCTGTGAGCTTTAAATATCTTTTGGTAATATCTTTTGATGAGCAGTTTATTAAGACGAATCGTCCCAATAAAAGTATATATAATATTACATCTCTTTTGTGCAATATACAGCTTACTCAAATAATTTTCTGACTACAAACGTTAACTTAAAGTTTAGTAAATATTTTCAACGCTCGATTAATAAATTTAAATAATATTGAGTTGCATTTAAAATTTAAAGTCCATTCAACATAATATTTTCATTTGTTGATTTAACAGCATAAATTACATTCATTTTACCCTGCCATCTATGTGCAGAGTTTGGTGTATGCCGCAAAACAAAACAGTACGACAAGAAGAGTAAAGTTACTTGTTAAGCATTTGATCATTTCAAAAAATATTCAAACAATAAGTAAATATATCTTTTCCTATGTGTTTCGTAACATTTAGTTCAATTATAAAACATACATTTCATTTGCGAAATACAAAATAGATTATGTGAGAATTTCGTAGCAGTCGTACGTAATTTTTACATTGTCGTAACATATCATAACAAACTGTAGCAAGTGAATAACACATCAATAATTTAGTAGTATATATTCCGAAGGTTGTCTTATTATCATTATTCATAACTATTAAATTGAGAAATAATTAAATATCAGGTCATTAAATTACGAAACAGTTAAATTCAATGTCACTGTTAAATCTAGTACGAAAGTGCAAAGTGGGAATGACCTTTAGATACCACTACAAACATTCTAACCTTATGTAACGTAATCAAACAATTGTAAGTTAAAACTTCCTAACCTGATATAACTTAATAAACGTAAGTAACTCATAATTAGGCTATATTTTAAATTGGGCTATACTTTAGATGCCTTCTCGGAAATAAACAGCGTAAGCTTACAGAATCTAAGCTAACCAAACCTAAGTATTTGAAGTGCTAGTTTCCCATATCAGTGTTAACTTGTTCGAAGTTAGATTTTGTACAATATAATAGGTAAGTAACACCGAGAGTTATACATTGTGTTCAAAATTGAATTTTGGAAAAGTTGGCTATTAGGATGTTCTTTTAAGATCGGCACTTGAGGAATTAAATTTTACAACGACGCGTTTTGTATTAAATTTGTATGCAAAGAAGTTTACATTATACCACTAATAAAGTATAACATTGAACATTGCTTCTGAAAATCTTCTCTTTTGAATACATAAAGTGATTTTGTCTATGTGTCACATTTACCTAATCCTTCTTCTTTTTCCTAAAGAAAAACCACTATCAGTCGGGAATCAAACGTTCGGAAATAAAGTTTATAATTGACGAAAATACCAGCTAGGCCTACCTCAGGAGGATTGCTTCTTTTGTTTAACGTCAAGAAACGCTACACAACTAACTGACTGAGTATACGTGTATTTTCTCAATGGGAGTTAGGAAAAAAATATTGTAATCTTTGTCTGCGTTTATTTTGTTTTACGTGCATTTCATAAACAAGTAAAAAAATATTTGGCGATTTTGAACAGAATTATCACTGGGAAGTCCAATGAGCTTCAATTAAAAACGAAATGACTAAATAAAGGCTACGAGTAGCAATTTTCCAAAGCACAATGAACATCATCCTGAAAAGAAATTTACTTACCAGAACACTGGAGAGTTTTCTTGCAGTGTTCCCATGCACTCTGAGCATACACTTAGCTCTATATTTCTCCTATCAAATTGAGTACTAGAGTGCCCTTGGTACTTCTGGGCACCTTGGGAGGTAAAGGCGGGACTGGGACTGACCACCCCACCTCAGTTCGTGCCGTTGGTCGAGAATATATGGAGCGATACCTCCACATTCCCCATGGGCCGTTTTCTGCCTGTGCGCAACGCACAGGGAGTATCTACACGTTTTTTTAACAGGTTTTTATAAACTCGCTTTCTTGTCTGTCTGTTCGGTATAAATTTTGCAATCCCATCATCCGATTAATTTGAAATTTTGTAAACTTGATTGCTTCCGATGATAATATAATATTCAATCATTAGATATACGACAAAATAATCCAGTTAACTGTAATTAATTAATTAAAATAATTCGAAATTATCCTTAGATGCAAGCAACGCGGCAACTATTTTATGAAATTTGGGTTGCCTATCTTGCAGGGAGTTAAATATTCATCTATTATACATAAAAATAAATAAAATAGGATTTTTATAAAAACACGCTTTTCTCTGATGGACTAAAAAGTAAAAAATATTAAATTGAATTAACTTCATAAATCGGAAACTAAAAGCGTTGCTTACCTTATCATAAAATCATATCTGAGAGCACCGACGCTTTTAGTTTCTGATTCATAAGATTAATTCAATGTATTATTTTTTTACTTCATAGTCCATCTTTAGAAAGCATGTTTTTTTATCCTTTTTTAATTTCTTGTATGTAAAAATAATACGCCCAACACCTAGCATGCCAACGTGTGAAATTCTACATGTCATTATAAAAAAAAAGGCAGCCAATTTGTTATCATATCGTATAAAGTAATACGTGTCAAAGATTTCAAAAATTAAAATGAGAGAAGGGAAAAGCAGATAAGGAAGAAATATAACAACATTTTAGTACTAGTTTGTATTATATAGCTGACTAATATGCTAAAATGGAAATAAATTTGTTTGTAAATAAATCATTTGGACAACATGTAAATGTAGACCACTGCTCTGATAATCAGTAAGTGGAGTTCTAATAATATTGCTAACTAAAGAAACAAAATAACTATCTGGAGAAAAAAATAGTTTTTGTGTGTAACTATTATAATGATCAGACCATCGTTGTTTTCCAGTTCTAACAAGGATCTTTCTTGCTTTTACGTGCATAAGTTGCTCTCCAAAAAATATTGCCATTAGTATTCTAGCTTATTAGTGAATGTTTGCTGGTCCTAATTGGTTTACTGCAGATAGTGATTATGTCGACAAGCATTTTGTCCTCTTCCTTCTTCATCATCATCTTATCTCTTACTTCCTCCAAGCTAAACATCAGAATTCCTCAATTATTCCTGTAAGCTTACCCCCTCCCCTTTCTCTATCTGCCTTTTCCCCCAACATCATTTCTTCAACAATTTTGTAGTCCCAAATCCTCTCTTCTTTGTTCAAGTTTTCTTCATCTTCTTTTCTTCTCTTCTTATTTTTCTTGTAGCTGTGTTCCTCATTATCGAAACCCATCTCTCACGCAAGTTCACTTCAGATGACGCAAACCTCATAGCGCCATTAAAAACCGATTACGAGTCGCATAAAATTGGGCAAGAGATATATTTCTCTCTCTATCTATCTCTTATTTCCCGCCTTATTCTCTCCTCCTTCTTCTCTAGCTGTTTCATTCTCTCTGCCCTTTTCTTTCGTCTTCGAAAATATATATATCTATCCACGAGAAAATTCCCTTACTGCGACCACAATCTTGTAGAATATTAGCGCACCCATATGAACGTCAGTGAATGTTTGTCCTGTCTGTCTGTCCGCCCCCTGTCCCCCTGGATCTAAAGAACAGAGTTGAGTCATACACCGTTGGATTCGTCATGATCTGAAACGGTGGGGAAAATTATAAATTTGATTCTAAAACTGGCAGGTCCTTTTGAATCGCTTATTATTCTCCATTCGTGCTTCTTCTAGATCTCAGTAACAACAAGTGCGACAGAGGTGAGCTATACACCGTTCGATTCGTAATAGTCTCAGAGCATGAAATCGCCTATAAAAAACTAAAACTGACAGGTACTATTAAATCGCTTAGTATTCTCCATCCCTATGTGGAGTTCATACAATAAACTGCTGGAACAAGAAACACCAAATATTTTATGAAGATACATCATAAATAGTAGGTTAAGAAAATATTACAAAATGTTGAAAAATTCCCCATCTTGAATCCAAAATGACCGCTAAACTTATAGTTGTATAGAATACATATCCTAAACGGCCGGAGCTAGAGAAACGAAATTTTTTTCGAAGGTGTAGGGGAGGTATAGGTATAGTAAGTTACGAAAATATTACAAATTGTACCCAAAGGTGCCATCATGGATCCAAAATGGCGGCCCCTTAAAATCCATGTTCCACACCGCTTGAGCTAGGGATACCAAATTTGGCATATAGGTGTATTATCACAAGTAGTTTAGGAAAATATTAGAAGGTGTACAAGTTTGTTTCCGCAGTTTTCCAATAGATGGCTGTAGCGTATATGATGGTAGAAAAAAACAGATGTAGACGTCATACGATAAGCTTAGGCATTTGGTAACATAGCCCCAGCGAAACATTGGTCGAATTGTGTCCGCATCGTAAAGTTATTCGCGAGTGAAAATGGCAGTGTACGAGCCAAATTATCGTGATTTGCGGGAGGTGTTAATTTTCTGTTTCAATATGAACAAATCTGCGGCTGAGGCTCATCGAATGATCTCAGAAACTTATGGCGAGACCACTATTAGTGAAAAAACGTGTCGTGAGTGGTTTCAAAGCTTCAAGAACGTTGATTTTGACATCTAAGACCGGCATGGCGGTGGAAGAGAGGTTTTCCAAGATGCAGAATTTGAGGCATTACTTCATGAATACTTTTGTCAAACGCAAACTGAATTGACAGGATCATTAGGAGTGACTCAACAAGCCATTTCAAAACGCCTCAAAGCCATGGGAATGATTCAGAAACAAAGATATTGGGTGCCGTACGAGCTGAAGCCGAGAGATGTTGAGCTGCGTTTGTTTGTTTGTAAACAGCTGCTTGCAAGTCAAAGACGGAAGGGGTTTCTGAATCGCATCGTGACTGGGAACGAAAAATGGGTTCATTACGATAACCCCAAGCGCGGATAATCATGGGGACCTCCAGGCCATGCTCCCACGTCAACGGCCAAACATAATATTAACAGCTCCAAAGCCATACTCTGTATTTGATGGGACCAGCTCGGCGTAGTGTATTATGAGCTTCTCAAAACAACCGAAACAATCACAGACGATCTGTATAGAAAGCAATTAATGCGTTTAAAGCAAGTATGGAAAGATAAACGGCCTCAATACAACGAGTTACACGATAAAGTTATTGTAAAGCATGACAATGCTAGATACCATGTCGCAAGGTCGGTCAAACATACACTGTAAAAAAAACACACTTTTTAAACACTTTTTTGAACACCTTTGAGCACTTTCTGGAAACGACTTTAGCTCACTTTCGAACACTTTAATAGTGTCTAAAAGTGAAATAAAGTGCTATTAAAGCGTCTCAAAGGTGTTCAAAAGTGTTTTAAAACTGAACAAAAGTGTTTCCTTAATAGTGCTACAAAAGTGCTCAAAAGTGCAAAGAAAGAGCCCTCAATTTTAATGTGTTCCAAAACTGTGTTTTGGAAACTAGTTTCTACTACTTTCAGAACACTTTATTCACTTCCAAGCACTTTTGGAACATTTTATGAGCACTTTCTTACACAATATTACGTGTCATTAAGATATTACGTCAGCACGTTTTTGGTCAATTTAGACCCCTTCCCTCTTAGTAAGCAACATTAAATAGATACCCTATCGTAATATATAGACCCCCAGCAGAAGTATAAAAACCTTGAGTCTCTTTGCTCCCGGATGCTGACATAATATTTGAACGACACCTGACACAAAATATGTACATTATTCAATTACATATTTAATTGTGACCCAGAGTATCAAAATCCGTTATTAATTTTTTACTATAATTATCGAATTTTGAGACTACGCAGTACAGTTAAATATGTATTTAAAGCATATACATATTTTCACGTCAAGAGTTGTTCAAATATCAGCATTCGGGAGGAGGGGATTCAAGCTTTGCTTATTTTTGCTGGATGTCTATATATTAGGGATAGTACATCTATTTAATGTTACTTACTAAGGAGAGGGGAGTCTAAATTTACCAAATGTGCTGACGTAATATCT
>JAGDQP010028041.1:0-24465 GCA_022664845.1 Lepisma saccharinum
TCTGAGTATGGTAAAGAGCTTTCAAATGCAAGTAAGTTCAAGCATCAAAATCCTGTTTATAGTTCGCTAGATCCGAAACTAGCTGTATACATAGAGTGTCGCTAACAGACTCATTTGTTTGTCACTCGAGGAACTACCGTTCTTCATGATTACAAGACAGCTATTACCTTTAGCACAAAAATGCCCTTAGGTTGAATTGTAGAAGACAATTAGACAAACAAATTTTAAAACAATTCGGATGCTCTATCTCCAATGGTTATGGAGATATAGTGAATATTTGAAGTGGTTAAAATTGCGGCTTTGGCCCCCCTCCCCGTTCCCCCGTGAGGTATTTTTTCTGGCATCCGGAACTTTTGTGATCAGTGATGGGTATATGGTCAAAAAATATCGGGATTTGCCCTTAGAAGCCAATTTTTAAGACCTGATGCCAAGACTATTTTTCTTATTTACTTTTCAGCAAGGTTGAAGGGTCAGATACTGGCCTTGTGGGCAAGCCATTCTTTTAGAGTTTTAAGTAATACAGTTTCTTTTCTTCACTGTAGTAGAAACTAGCCTGATTTAAACTGAGATTTTGGAAATGTTAGAGGATGAAGATTCCAACACCCGCCTCTCCCATTATCTCCCCCCTCCTATTTTCTTATTGCCCCCTATCTCCTAGCTTTAACCTCCCTCCCAACTTTCTTCTTTCGTTTTCGTTTTCTCTGTTGTTTGTAGTTGTTGGTGGTGGTGTTGCAGTTTTCCGTGGACTCATACGTAATCTCTGCCTTACAAGCTATTAGAGAACTTTAATGAGAACGGCGCTAATCCTGCCTCGAATCCGCAGCAGCCACACGCACAGCCAAAGAACTCGCTTTGCGCCTTTCCAAGCCCCAAACAATTTTCTAAGGACGGGCGGGGGCGGAAGAGGGGGAGGGGGCATATTTTTTTATTATTTTTTGGAGGTGGGACTGGAGATGGCGGGTGGAATGGGAAGCAGAAGAGTATACGAGAAAGGAACGTGGAGAGTTGTGTGTCTACAAAGTACGAAACGGAAAAGCAAAACCAGAAAGGATAAGAGCTTGCCTGTAGTTTCTTGAAAGCAGGGTTGCCATAACCCGTATGTGAAAATTGTCGTAGATTACTTGTATTTTTTTTTTATTTTTTTTTAAATAAAATTTATATTCAACATGAACAGTGATACACCAATAACTCGTGAGAGCCCTGATCAAATCTTAGTAAAATTTCACTTAGGACCGCCACAATTATGTGAGTGCAATGCTTCTTAAAATTCACACAACATCCACGGCCCAGGCGGAATTCGAAACTTAGTTTTTGGAGACGCTGGCCTAACTCCTCAGGCCACAAGATTAATTCGGTCGGCTTAGGGACGTACTGTATTCAAGTGTAGGGGCCTGGGAGATCTGGACATTTTTCCTAAAATTGCGATTTCTATGTATATTTACCATAAGTTTAGCGATAACTATGTAGAGTTTTATATGCATTTCATACACAGACCCCTCTACTCCACTCGAAATCCTTGAACTTCCACGTTAAACATATACAAATAAAACGATTTCTTGTTTATTGCAAGAATAGATTTTAATACATTCAGTTGCGTGAATGAATGCATATGATACATGAAATCCTTGCAATATGTGCAGGAATTTCCCAAACAACACAGGTATATTCCAGGAATATACTACTAATATCCCGGTACGGATACTGGAAGATCATTCAGATAACCGTAGTATATGCATGAAAAATCCTACAAATATTTGAATGTCCTGGATGAACAGATATGCTAGGGCTGTTCCTTGCGATACCTCAAATATTGACCTCCATAAGCACTTCTTCACATGTCCAAGAACTGTAATTGACGAATGTGAACACCATCTGTCACCCATGCAGGCCATCATGCTTCCTTTTCAAGTTATACACTTTCACAGTCTTTTTTTTTTCTGACGGTTTCTACCCACCGAGCCACTATTTTATGTAGAAGTCGTTGCCAGAAGTCCCTCGTCACATAATTTGTCCCTTCTACTCATGCATTTTTATGAAGAAAAATAATCCCTTCATGAGAACAAGATCATTAGGACGGCTGTAATGTGTTCATTCTTATAGTACAGTAAAAGAATGTCCTAGTGTACAGCACGTCCTTCGTAAGTGCTGCCCCCTACAGGTAAAAAAAAAAACTATTTATTCACCACTATATATTCTATGAACCACCACAACTATAATTGATCAACTAGTACTTTCACGTATAGCCACATTATCAATAATCTTAGGTGGTCCTTGTGATTAAGGTTCATGTAAAGCAACGATCTCCAACAAAAGATGGCAGCACTACTTCCGTATATGTCTAATATATTTTTATCGTTGCACGAAATTTCAATGCTGCTCCTATAAATTCAAGCCGAGAGAGTTCTAACTTTCAGGGAAGAAAGTTCATTGTTGAAAGAGCATCATTGTTATTAGGTTTTGATATTCACAACAACAATCAAGCGATTTCAACAAAGAAGAAAATTAAAATTCGGCATTGATCGAACTCTTGAATTGGTTATGAAATTTCTTCCCTGAAAGATAGAAGTCTCTAGGCTTGAATTTGTAGGAGCAGCAACGAAATTTCGTGCAACGATAAAAATATATTAGACATATACGGAAGTAGTGCTGCCATCTTTTGTTGGAGATCGTTGCTTTACATTAACTTTAATGATATATACGCAAACTACGATAGTAATGTGTAGTAATTGTTATTGCTAATGTTTTGTTATTATAATGTTATTGGTCTACCATGGTTTATAAATCAAAAACGATTTTCGTGATATCATCTAGAGGAATCAAAATTCGTACACCTCGAAACTTGTGGCGAGCTTACGCCATAGCCGGTTAGACAGCCCATAAAGTGTACTGTTCTCAGATCTATGCATTATGAAAACATCACTTTCTGTAGGAGGAGTCACGGAAAATACTTTATTATCTGGCAACCCTGTTCCGAAGCCAAAGGCTTTGCTTGTATCTTCCTGTTTTTCTTCTGACTAACCTACGGAAACTACAACCACCAACTACCTAACTTCCTCCTTAATTCCATTTAAACGTTCCATATTGGTTTTACGCAAAACTGCTTCTCTTCCTCCCGCTATTTTCTTGGAGTTTCGGAGGACCTTCCGTAGTTATGTGCAGAAGTTTTCGCGGCGTCGCATCCTTTAGCCTGCATTTTCTAACCACCACACCCCCATACCTCCCTCTCCCTCTCCTTTCTCTCGTTATATATATATAATCTCCAACCTCAAATTCTGTAAGCAAGTGCTTGAACTTCTGCCCTCCCCCTATACCTCCAATTTAGTCTATTTCTTTCCTCTTGAAGTTTTCCGTCTACCCTACCCTCCCCTCCCCCTATCTCATGTCTCTCTTGTGGCTTAAGGATTACATACACCACATGACCAAAACAGTTCACATTAACGAAATAAAATTAAAAAAAAAAAAAGAAGTTTTGCCCAATTTCGTCTTCTTTTGGGGGCAAAGTCTCCCCGATATGACCTAAGTTTGTTTGTAATGTTTTTGACATACGAAACTATCACTACAAAATTTAAGATTAGTATCCTCTTCTTCCGAATCGGTTCTATATTTTCTATGTATCCTCACCGCCCATTCTCCATCACATACTATATCAGGAGCTATTTCACCTTTATGGGAAGTTGAATTGGGTTTGATGCCTCCGCAGGAAATCTTGCCGATTTGTTTTAATAAAAACAAGGCGAGCCTCGGTCAGGGTACTCTGCACATGTGCTACCGCCAGGCTTCATCAGCGCGCTTACTATTTGGACGATCTATGCGGGCTTGAACTCGCTTCACCGAGACCTTTTCAATGACGTCTCAACCACCTTTGTAGCCCTAGTACTTCCGGAGTTGAAAGTTGCTAGGTGAAATAGACACTCTCCAGATCTCTGGACAAAATAATTCACTCTGGATAAACTCTACAGGTTTAAATTCGTCTCGCCGACAACGACACCTCAACCCCTTTCGTAGCCCTAGAAGTTCTGGAGTTGAAATTTGTCGACAGACGGACGGACATAGTGGTTATAGGCATCCTAGCACTCATTTTTTTTTATGAACTGGTACTGATTATAGAGTTTGAAGTCATTACACATTATCAAAGGGTAGTTTCATTTCCTTTAGTCAAAGATACAAACTCGAATAATTAAAATATTTCTAATATTAGACGTTTTGGTGCAATCCTGACATTACGTTGTGGGGTACCTCCGACACCTTCACCAATAGTATATTTCTATACTTTCTTTTAAAAAATCTATGTGTCACTATTCGTGTAAATTGCAAAGATGTCTCCCTTTATTTTCGATAGCAAACGTGGTTCGTAAGTATTGCTGAAAGACTTCGAAAGACTCTAGGAACAGTGAAACAATTTCTTCAGCCTTTGATGGTAAGAAATAGGATGAATCTTGCTACAGCTGCAATAGCGTCTTACGTTCACCTATACACGTTACGGGACAGATTAAGAAATAGAAAAACAAGAATTTGTGGGGGAGGAGTCAAACTTGGGCTCGAGAATTTGTGCGGGATGAGTCAAACTTCGGCTCCCATCAAAAAGGAACTGAGCTTAGCAGAGATTCTTTGAGAACTGGACTACAAGTAGATTTAAAACTTCTGGAGTTAACTTAGAAATTAAATTCGTGAAAGTGCGCATGTTCCTTGAGGTGTTCATTATGAAACTCTGCAGGAACTATCAATATCACAGCGTAATTTGAGTGGATTCTAATCGAATTCTTCCACTTTTGTTTAACTTTTGCTCTTAGAGGAAACGAGGAAAGTTAAACTTTTTTTTTTTTACTTTTTATTCTCTTTAAAATCATTTCATTTTAAGATAATCTGTCAAACACCATTTCCACACTCAATGTCAATTCATCGTAAAGTGCTGGTGAGTGCATAGTGGTAAATCTTAGTGTGTCTGGAATACCCCAAATGGCCGTATTGTACAAACGCTGGCTACCCTGAAGTTAAGTGACATGCATCAAGGAATTACAATGAGTTCCTACTCCTACTACCAATATATATTCAATGAAGAAGCTGTGTGACAGCTATAATATGAATCAACAACTATGCAATTTACATTGATAACAAAAGGGAAATGAATTGATAATGCTATAGATCTGATTCTGTTCTTTTGAAGAAAGGCTCTCCAGTGTTGCCAAACTAACGCTTACACCTACAAGATGTGTTTATTTGACTACTGCCCATAGATTCATTTGCAATAGTAATGGGAACAAAAACAAAAACCGTTTTATTTTACTTCAAAATCTGTTTCTTTTTCTAACTCAAATACTCAACGATACTACAATCAAAATTGGCAACAATGTATACACGAGACACAATGTTCTCACTAGCTCAGAGACAAAGAAACTAATACTATTTTCAGAATTGGGGCGGAGCTGAACAACCCCCTCGCCACAAACCTTCATTGGATGGTGGAAATGCTGCAATAAGATCAAGCTTCAAGACTCATTGAGGGAACTATAGCTCCTATTATTCTCAACTATTCTTATTTGTGTACAAGGCAATAATGTAAATTCAATTTTAATAATGATTTATTAAATTTCTTGCAAGAAAAATTAACGCCCGTTAGAGATTACAAGTTTCGATTTAAGAGGTCAAAAAGAAAGTAGGCAGAACCTCTATTGTACGTATCATTCCTGTAATCAACTGAAAACACAAGAAAAATAGTGCATAAATCTTAAGTCAAAGAGTCGGACAGAGCACGAGCAACTCAAGTCTCAGTCCGTAAGCTGCTAAATTTATAAATTCCACAAACACTCTCATACCAAAGCCAGGATTCGATGACAAAACCTTAGGACCGGCATCAGAACATGACTCGTGTATAACCCAAACGTCCCTAGGCTGGTTGAATTGAGAGTGGTTTGTCATTGCCTTCCATCAAGTGGAAATGTTGTCCCAAGGACAATACCAACAATTTAAAGGGGATTGCGAACAACTAGGTTCAATATGAGTACTCCACCAGAAATCGAACTCAGTGCTCCTTAATTAAACGAAGACGACTTAAACCACTCATCCACTGTAAACAGAAACTTATGGTAGTTTCTATGGCGAAGAGAGAAAGAGAGAGAGAGAGAGAGAGAGAGAGAGAGAGAGGAAACACGAACACTCAATACTTACAACGAACCCTCACTATAAAAGGAAGTTCGATTTTGAAGTCTAGAAGAATTTCAATGCAAATTATAGCTGCAACGGTCAACAAATAAAGACAGGGTGATCCAAAAAAGATGAACCATAGATCGCAAATAAATCAAATACAAGGTGAAGGAAAGCTGCTTTCTTTTACAGCAGATTAAAGATATCGAAATTAAATGACTTTGAAATGGATATTGGACAGAACGTACTACCTGCGAGAGGGTACGAAATCAATGACCGTCATCTTGATTCTTCTTCGAAATTTGTAAATGAGAAGTGGGTCATGTGATATATTAATTTCTGCTGGAATCTTCATAGAAACCCATTGTTGAAGTTAGTTTTGGCTTAATTTTATTTCTGTATGATGTATTTTCGTCTTCCTTCTTTCCTTTGTCTTTTTTCTCACTAAAACCTAAATGCTCTAGCTCTTTGGTTTATGGCCGAAAATTGTTTTAGTTTCAAACTGTGTGAGTTAGTAAATATTTAATAAAGGTTTTCATTTCAATTCCAATTTCATCAACACTATTATTTCTTTTACTAGTTCCTTATTAGTATTTTGTGGGCGATTAACAATAGGTTAATGGGAAATGAACAATAGGTTAATGGGAAATGAAGAAAAGATTAGTGGGAATGGACAATAGATCAATGGGAAGTGAACAATAGGTTAATGAGAAATGATGAAAGGGTTAATGGGAAATGAACAATAGGTTAATGAGAAATGAAGAAAGGGTTAATGTTAAATGAACAATAGGTTAGTGGAAAATGAACAAAAGGTTAATGGAAAATGGAGAAAAGAGCCTGTTTTTTTTTAAAGTGTGTCGCTTGATAATTGCTTTTTAGTTTCAACGGCGACCCTAGGAACGCTTTCCCTCTTTCTGTCACGAGAGTCCATCTGAGCATCCATCCATCCATCAACCCGTTTCTTGGAAAATATCAAACCATGGACATCCCCGCTAACGTCACTAACGAAAATTTAAACAAGTTGAGCTTACAAGAAAATTAAAACAAAAAATGTCAGAATTTCTCTATACTATTATTAAGGTTCACTTCATGACTATCACTCAGACTAATACGATTACCATTTACGACTTTTACTCTGTGAAAATTATTGTCCATTCTTAAGGTTGGTGTAAAACAACTATCTGTAAACCTAGATGACAGCACTCCACTACTGTATATCTTTAATGTTTATTACGTTGCATGAAATTGCAAAGCTGCTCCTACAAATTCAAGCCTAGAGAGTTCAAACTTTCAGAGAAGAGAGTTTATAGCTATTTCAAGAGTTCTATCAATGCTATTTTAAATTTTCTTCGTTGTTCATTGTTGAAAGAGCATCATTGTTATAGGCTTGGATATTCACAACAACAATCAAGTGATTTCAACAATGAAAAAATCAAACTTCGGCATGGATAGAACACTTGAAATGGTTATGAACTTTCTTCTCCGAAAGTTTCAGCTCCCTAGGTTTCAATTTGTAGGAGCAGCATTGTAATTTCATACAACGAAAAAGTACATTAGTTACATGTGGAGGCAGCGCTGCCATCTAGCGTTATAGATCCTTGCTTTACACTAACTTTTAGTGTGTTCAGTCAAAATTGTTCTCAAGTGTGTCCTCAATTGAAGAACTTGAAAGGGAAAAATCTAGAGATTAAATTTGGATGAGTAATAATAATAATAATGATATGCGAACGACTCAAAAATTAAGAGTCACTCAAAGAGTAGCTAAGAGATGTATGATAGGAATAATTAGGACAACACAGGAAAATGAAAATACGCGACAGTAACGAGATTTCAAATAGTTTGGAAGACAAAATGAAAATGAAACCGTGTACAAATTGATAATACAGTACTGTGTACATACGTATTTTATTGACAACAATATGTTTCAATAAGAGTAGTAAGGAAACTCGTCTGCACGATCAGAAAACGTTCCGGAAGTCGCTCAGACAGAATCGGTCTACTGCGCTTGCGCGTCACTATCCTCACACTCTCGACCCACGTTCTTGAAAAAACATACTTTTTTATTCAAAAATCTGTTATTACGTAATGCGCACGTTTTACATTTAAAATAATGACTATTCTTGTTTTAAAAATAACCCTCGTACTTTTTCTTAAAAACTTGTCCGACAATATATTTTGAATGCATGCACGACTTAAAATAAAATGCGTTTTGTAGAAGATATTCACGTGATGTATCCAGTTGTAGTGCATTTAAAATGCTTATACAGAATGATAGGAGAAGAACTATAACACATACTTCTGTATTTACAATTATTGGTTAAATTTCCTTACAGATACTTTGAGGAAATGCTCACAACTGGTATAATAATGGCAGTGTGATTAACATTCAATGATAATTTCACCAAAGGCGCAAGTTCATCGCCGCAGTAACAATCGTTCACCACTGTTATCCATCACAAAAATCCCAATGACATCTCAGTCTTCCCAACAACCTCTTTCCCTTCCGGCTCACCAACCACAATAGAATATAATCTTCCCCCATGACAGTTTTTATAGGGTCAGGCAATCTTAGCCGTCCTGATGATTTCATTATTGTTATAATATCGGGTTAATGTTCTTCATTACGCAGTCTCCTCCATTCACCAGTCATCTCGTCCCGTTACGAGCCTGTATATCTTTCTGGAAACCTTATTTTCAAACACATGCAATTTACGTTCAAGTACCAGGGTTGTTCTCCGACTTTCGCAAACGCAAAATACGGTATTATCGACAGAATAATCATTCTATAATATTTTCATGTTCTAGTCGTGCTTTTGAATGTAGGTAGCTTAACTATTGTGCTAATTAGTTTTTTACTTCTTGCTGTATTTATTTTAAAGATGGTTTACCTTAAAAAAAATATATATTTCAGCTCATTACATTCTTCCCTCCTTCAATAAAAATTTTCTCTGATATATAATTTTTTTTCTATTTTTTTTTTATTTACTTTGAATTTCCTTTTGTTTGTTTGTTGTTTGTGAAAAGGGAAATATGTTAACGTGAATTAGCACTTAATGGGACAACCAGGTGAAGGAGAAAAAAAGATAAGGTCCACAATTACAGTAAATGTTATTAAGATTAGCGACCTTATCGACCTATACTTTGTTTCGGTGGGAGAGACGGGGAGGAGAATGACGAAGGGATGACTGTAGAGAACAAGAAGACACTATTAAAGACAGAGAGAGAGAGAGAGAAAGAGAGAGGGAGGGAGAGAAAGAGAAAGCAAAGAAATAAAGCACGCATTTATCTACCACTGCAATGATGTCAAAAGTCAGGTTCCTCTTTACGCTACTTCCACCAGTGCTAGACACACACACCGACACATGAGATGGCAGCACCGTCACAGTGGAGGAAGACAACAAGAGATGGCGTAACACGAATAATGATGGTAATTAATCCAATTAACCGTTAATTAATGGCGGCCCTTCTCAGTATTTACGGAAATCCTGCTACGTCTAATGGAGTTTTGAGCCGGGCAATCAATATTTTGCAAAAGACAATGGGTTTCTATGGTAAAAGAGAAGTCTCCGTGGGAGGAGAGGAGGAGTGTGTTTTCATGGCCAAAATAGCGGGGAAAGGGGGAAATACTTTAGAGGGAGGGGGTAGAAAGAGCGATTCCTTCACGAGAATTGAAGCGTATGTTTTCTAGAGGTGGAAAGAGAGACATAAAGGGAGGGAGGGCAAGGGGAGCTATGTACAAGGGAGAGAGGACATTAGGGGTAAGATAAACTAAAGTAATACTATTGCTTTAGGAGACCATAGACCTTTTATAACAAAATAGTACAGCATTGATTGTTGACTAGTTCTTGTCTTTACTGGTCCGTTTAGAGAACTGCTTTCGTTTTTGTTTGTAACAATAGGCTCTATGCGAGTCAGGTACTAGCAGTTCTAAGCAGTCGAGGAAAGACTGTGCTATCCAAATTTTTATATTAGCATCGGAAGTTATATTTTAAACCTTAAAAAGTCCATTTTGGCCGGATTTTAGCCGTTAACACTTGTTCCCTTTGTGTCTGAAACAATAAGCTTTTAGCAATAGCCGGTTATTTTTATAAACGATTCTAGGATGAACTAAAATCGAATTGCGCAATTCAACCTTCTGCTGTTTAAAAGGAACTATAACTGTTCTTAACCCACTTAAGCAGTTATGCCCAACCTGCGACGCGCAGCTTTTGCCTTTCTGGCCCGCCACATTATGTTGCATTCCATAAACATGTTGAAAGAAAGTTTTATTTTATTTCTCCTTCGTAATCGATACATAAAATTAACTTTTCTCAACTGAGAAAAGTCAGAGTGCAACTAAAATTAATAAAATTAATCACATTGCATGTGCTCTTCGCAGTGAGTTAAAGGAATAACACTTGGCAACCATGTTTATGAGTACGTATGCCTAAGTCATTATGTATTTATAGTGACTCTCAATTTTGTATGTTGCTCGTTGTGACTTCGGGATACAAAGGGACAATCTTTCGAAAATAATACTGTAGTGTGGTTAAATATTGGGATCAATAAAACTAAATAGAAATTAATTCCTATCTTACTTAAACATTTGCAGACAAAATTGTCATTTTTGGCAGCAAATAAAAAAAAAATATAATATTTTTATTTTTTACTTTGCAGTCCTTTTAGAAACCGCTAATGACCGCCCATCAAGATCATGTAAGAATTTTGTTGTTTCTTAACATTCACAAACATCTATTTGACAGCCGGGATTTATAACGCAGAACCTGATAGACGCTTAGCTTAACGCCTCAGACTACAGGACCACCACTGCCGGCGTTCGGCGAAAGTTTGCGTGGTGACTCAGGAGAAGCGTGCCGACCGAGGTTGTCGTGTAGTCTGGAGCGTTAGGCCAGTTTCTGCAAGGTTGAGGGTTCGAATCCCAGGTGGAGTATGGATTTTGTGGATTTTTAACAAGCATTGCACACTCGTGTAATCGTGACGTACGGAAGTCAAAGTTATTAAAATGATCCCTAGAAAAGAAAGTTTATCAGGGGGAAGCGTTCTGTTTTTCTAATCGATAGGTTCTGTATTCGAACTCCACTACGAGGTTATTCGTACAAAAGAATTTTTAGTTTGTTTATTTTCTCTAAGAAAAGAAGGAAGAGTCCCGAGGTGTTGCCTCGTAGTCGAAATCCAGAGTACACTAACTTGGTACCATACTTACCACGAAAAATATTAGACGGTGACCATTATTCACGCTCCAGATAGATTCATTTGTTTTTGGTAAAAAAAATAAAGGCATAAATATTGTACCACATACACTGCAGGTGATATGAGATGGAAAACGGTCTTTTTTTTTTTACCATTCTCTAAACACGGTAAGTAGTTATAGTACTTTGAAATTTGAATTATACTGTATATTTCGGTTGAGCGTCCTTTCTTTGCAATGAAGAAGATACACTATGATGTTCAATTATTACCAATTATTTTAAGAGAAATATTGTAGATTTTGTAACTTTTACAATGATATTTGGAACAGCCAGTCTCACAGAGACGATTTGAAGGTATGATAAAAATACATCATGACAGAAGACTCGCGAATAACCAGCTAGGAGGTCTCTACTTTATACCTGAGTGTCTCACACTGTATCAAGAAGAAGAAAAAAACACACACACACACAAATTAAGTTACAGTGCTTATAAATTTAGGGCGCAACCGATGAAAACGTACTTAAATGCATAAAGAAAAAAAAATCTTACAATTCTTTAAGTGGAGAAAGACTAACCAAGTTGAAAGAACCTGCCAGGTTTAGAGTCTTCATACTAAAAACAAGCCTAACAAATCAAGGTCAGTGAATCTGAAATTAGTTTCTCTCTGGCTGCTTTAGCTGAAGCGTTAGCTTGCATTACATAGAGATGGACAGACGAACAAAATGATATTAAATGCGGTCCACAGATTTTTGGTTGTTACTAAAAAAAAACTACACTTCTTGGCACAATAACCATACAGGGTCTTGCGCATATGTAGTGTATAGCTTGTGAAGTATACTTGTGAAGTAAGCTAGTAACAAGGCGACTTTCGTATAACCATAATGTTTCGTAGTCAACACAACGACTGTTCCATCGCACATTTATCTGATTTTCCAAGACCGGAGTCCTCTACTTCTTAATTTCAGTTAACTCTTGCAATTGGTATCGTGAAATCCAACTACGAACCTTTCACATCTAAAGCGGAAGAATTAACTTAAACAGGAGTCTGAAGATTTTTTTTTTTTTTTTTTTAATATTTCGTGCACTGCTATCAACATAGCAATTTCGAGCTGATCCAAAAGTGCATCAAGCTTAATTTGACAAGCGAAAAACCTTAATGCATGCTTAGCAAACCAAGAAAAAAAAAAGAGGTTTAAATAAGGTTAAATTAAATAGTTTAGTTTATAAGAATCAAGGTTGAAGTTGCCTTAACAGGACAAGAAAGAAAAACATAATGTACTTCTTGCCCCAGTAGCACACATACGTTGAAAATACGTGGATTAAACGTTAGTACCGAAACATAATTTTATTGTTGTAAATGTACCGAAATGTCCGCCTGTTCAATGGTTTATTCGACGTTGAATAATGGTTGAGAGGAAACATGTTGAAATCAAGAAGCGGACGATGAAGAAATGGCTTCAGTTGGCCAAAAAAGAATGTGGTTGCTGTCTATTGGTATACATAATTAGCTACATTCTATCCGTTGCATCCATCACGGTATTAATTTTCCAACAGTAGATAATACAACCGTCTGCTGTGTGGTTCGAAGCTTGAACGTTCTGCACTCGTCGTTGGTAACTCGATACGTTACCTCTGATCCATTCAGCCTCCTTTATAATCACTGCTCTTTTACTATTCCTTTATGGTACAAAGACGTAAAAGGTAGTCTTGAATGCAGTCGCCACAAATCCAGACCTGTGGTTTCACCATCATGCAAGAATAAAGAATACTTTCCTTCTTTCTTTGTTATGTGCATTTTTCCTTCTTTAACACTTTGGCTATTGCTGCACTATTATACTAAATTTGTATTTCTCAATAAGTGTAATAAGTGAAAAACAAATATAAAGCGAGATCTATGCCATAGTTGAAATGGGAAGTTGAAAACACTTCACATTAACACCCTATTACCTAAATTAAATATTCGTTGAAATATATTTTAAAATTGAATCTATTTTCAACATGTAAATGATAACATGACAAACGTAGTTAATGTTATGCTATTCTCTTTTGAGCACAATTTTTATGCAATTAACTTGGAAAGATAATCTAGGGCACAGTTCAATATTATAGTTAAAAATACGTCACAGTAATGTACTATTAACAAAATTGAATTTTCGTTGGGATATAGATTGAAATTCAACGTGTTTTCAACATGCAAAAGAGAACACAAAATCATATTAAATTAGAAAGAATCCCATGAAACAAAATTTGTACCATACTTGAAAATAACAGTTGAATCCACGTGGAACTAACTTCTTATCAACAATATCAAGTCTTTGTTGAAATCTGATTTAAAATTAAAAGTAATTTTTTAAAAACTGATAACGGTTAAACAACGAAATAAACAAAAAGTCAACGTTTAAAACACATTTGTATGCTACTGGTGTAAAAAAGTAAAATTCTTGCCATTGGTGAGGGATCGAACTAAGGTCCATTTGCACATGAATTTTCGATGCTGTAGTCACGAAACCACGGAATCACACGCCCTAACTTGCTTTCCAAGCGCTATTCATACGTAGTTCATAAGATTACAAGAGATTCCTGTAGTAAAAGGGTGAATGTTGGCGAAGATTAGCTTACGGCGAAACATTCCTGGCACATGAAGGGACTTCGTCGCACTGAGACGACAACGAGAGTACACAGAAACCAAAGCTACTTGTTTCAACAACCTTGAATTAGGTTCGTTATATCAACCAACCCACTTACATTGTTCCAACAGTTAGTTTCATGCTTGTTTATTAAGTTCAATACAATATCAAACTTGGTAAGCTGAAAGTGACTGACAAACTTGTTGCAAATTGGCATGCTATCAGAGTAATAATGATTTGTGCGAAAATGTCAAAATATACTTTTGATTCATACAATCATAGCAATAGACTGTTCACCTGTTCACAGTACGTAGAAAATAAGTGTAAAAGAAGTGAACAACCACTAATGCATATGATATTTATTTTTAATGTCTACCTCATTCATACATATACATGATAGTTTCAACGGATTTTTCTTTCTTTCTTTTCAATTGTGCATTGTGATAAACAGAAGTTTAACATAACTATAGAACCAAAAAGCGAATAACGCACCCCGCCCCGCGATAATACCGGATATAACAAACGGATGTGGTATGCAAATAATGCATCAATTTCCCCAAAGCAAGTATTATTTTTTTTTTTTTTTTTGGCGCTACTTACGCATCACTACATCCATACATACATATCACGGGATATTGCATGCACATATATAGATAGATATACGCACACAAACACACAACATGTAATCAAATACTGAAGTGGAAATGGGGTCGAATTAACGATAGAATATCAAATGTAATGATCGCTTTTCTCTATAAAGCATCACAACTTTTTTTTTGTATTTGTATCTTTTTCCCGGTTCCTTTCCTGTTGTATAGTTCTCATATGAATATCCGGGTGATAACAAGTTTTTCTTTTTACAAAAAAAATAAATGAAAAATAACAAAAAAAAAGCTCTTTAATTTGTTCGAGATGATACTGACACTCCCTGTTATTGTGTATATCTGAACAAACTATTCAATAGATTTTTTTTTTCTCTTTTAAATTCCTGTTGATTTAAGTTGTAAGAATTTAGGAATGATAGCTTGCTCTTGTAAATTATTTATTGATTTTTTTTTCTAGTTTTTCTCGCAATGTCTTTTTTTCTGTAATGGTTTCGGATGAGCTGTGTGCTGTAGTGGGTCATTGAGTCGCCATGATTGCTTAATGAGTCCTTTCCGCCACACTTCATGTTCAAGAATCAAATCGGTATGCAAGAAACTCAGTCAGAATTCTGTGTGTTCTGTGGTACATTTTCCCCTAACTTTAGATTATTTTTTTCACATTATTTCTTTAATCCACAATGGTTCATCGTGTTCTTAAATCTTGCAACGTTAATTTAACTCATTTCCCGACGTCATACAATGATGAAATTTTGCACAGTGACGTAAGTTGGATGACAATTTCTATATATCATATTTATCAGACTTCTTTATCCTAAAATAAATACTGGCCTGCAAGGATCTGTCGTTTTGACTGGTTGCAGAACACTTTAGGATTTGGGTGACACAAACACCGAAATAGCTAACAGAAACTTTTTGAAGATATACTTTCCTTAAAACCATTCGTACAAAAAAAGTAAAAAAAAAAATTGTTTATGCATGACTAAAAAGGAATACCATGGACGCACCAACTAAAGAATTTATAAAGTAATTGTATATGGGAGTGCGCCATTGCAATGTGGTATACTATGAATATAAATTTGTAAAACATATAAATTAAGAAATAGTTTCAATACTTGCTTGTGAGTGGGTGGGGGTGGGTGGAGGGATAGAGTGATGGATTGGAGTTGTCTTTATTAAGGACTGATGTCAAATATTCGCCAGCACACGTGTAAATCTATTCGAATCAAATAGCGGAAACTTATTTTCATTATTATTATTATTATTATTATTATAGGGCTTAAAAGGCGTAATACATTCTGCGAATGTCTGGATAGATCAGGGACACTCTCCAAAAGAACGCGATGAATGCAGTGATTTTTTAACACATCCGATAGAGAATATAATTGCTAAATACAAGGGAAAATCAGTGAATACTTATAAATGACAACAAAAAAAAAAAAAAAAAAAAATCCATAAAATGAACCGGTGAAAATTAAAGCAACTGTAACTACACTTTTATGTCACAGTGTGTTCATTACAGAGCTTTCTTATAGTATTTCACTGTGAGGCGAGAGTGAATGATGCGAGAGCGACAGTCTCACGTACTCTTGCGCGAACATTTCTCGCGTTTCGCACTTTGTTTCAACTTTCAATAAATGTAGTTTTTTAGGTAATTTCGAAGAAAAATCTACCTATTGAGATCGGTACGATATGTATGTATATATACTGTATATATAGGCTTAATAGCTCGGTTAAGTTCGTTAATGAGCAAAATCGGTCGCCATCTTGGATCCAAAATGGCCGCCGAACCCATTTTTGTATAGAATCACCAGCCTAAACCGCTGGGACTATTGAAATCAAATTTGGCATAAAGGTGTATTGTCACTGTTTGATTACAAAAATGTTACATAATAAATTCAAAGACGACATCTTGGATCCAAAATGGCGGAAGCAAGAAATCTATTTTATATATGGTTTGAGCTAGAGATACGAAATTTGGCATAAAGGTGTATTGTCACTAGTAGTTCAAGAAAATATTACGAAATTTTGAAAAAGTTATCATCTTGGATCCAAAATGGCCGCCGAACCCATTGTTGTATAGAATATACAGCCTAAACGGCTGGAGCTAGACGTATCAAATTTGGTAACAAGGTACATTATAACTTGTATGTTATTAAAATATTACATGATGTATCCACAGACGCCATCTTGGATCCAAAATGGCGGACCTAAAAATCCATTCTCGACACCGTTTGAGCTAGAGATACGAAATTTAAAGGAGCATTATGACGAGTAGTTTATGGAAATATTACAACATTTGGGAAAAGTCGCCATCTTGGATCCAAAACGGCCGCCAAATAACCCATTTTGCACACCGTTTGAGCTGGATAAATGAAATTTTACTTGAAGGTGTACCATCACAAGTAGGTCACGACAATATAAGAAAATTTTCAAAAAGTCGTCAACTTGGATCCAAAATGGCCTCCCCAAAAACCCAATTTCCAAATCATTGAAGGTAGAGAAACGATATTTTCTTTGAAGGTGTATGACCAAGAGTAGGTTACAATAAATGGGGCAAACCTCCCCTTTGGCGGCGCAGCCCCCCGTGGGAAGGTGCAGATGAACACCATGGTGGTTGGTTAAGATAAAGGAGGCACATCCTCTCAAAAACACTAAAGTTAGGGGCGAACCCCCTACGGGGGTCTGGGGGCAGCGCTACCTGCGAAACAAAGAGAGAGGGCTCTCCTCTCCCAACCCGTCTGGTCAGCGTGGGAGCAGTAGACCAACTCCTCCCTTCGGGGAGAGGCCTCATCCACTAGTGGATTGAATATGGCTGTGATTTATTATATATATATATACGTCTTGTGGGGTATCGTTGAACAGCTCTTGATGAATAACCTACAAGTCAATAAATAGTTTCTCGATAGCTCTCATATAAGGCGAGATTTTGATTTTTGAAAATTAAAAAAACTTCGAGATCTACCTTAGGCTGTAGGCCTACCGAAAGGGATTTTTTTATGTTAAACTGTTCCAATGTCCTATCAATGCTATTATATCTTTGGAACTGTTTAGTGCTATTGTATATTTTACTATTCAGCTCAACTTTATACGGCATCAGTTACATTGCGGATATTTATTTTGTGATAAAATCTCTTCCTGTTGGATCCGCAACTAAAAAGGTAATACAGGAACCAATTTGAGGTATACACGCTACAATTTGCCTTAGAATAACGGAGTTGTTTATCATGAACCGAAAAGAGTTTAGTGACTAAAGCACGGGAGGTGGCATTGACCTCTGCAGCAAAAAGGGTAATGCATTACACTAATTGCAGACATGGGTGTAAAGATTAGGGCACAGTTTTAATCATTACCCTTTAAAATTAATAGCAGAGCAATCATCTTAGTTCTTCCTTTTTACTCGGTGATAGTTTTCCCTATCTTTTTCCAGAGCTCGAATCTCAAAAGGTTCCAACTGAGCCGCCGTAATTCAGTGGTAGAGCGTTGGCGTAGCATTTGGGAGGTCGTGAGTTCGACCCCAGTGGCTGAACATCCTATCTGAGGTTTTTCCACGTTTTTTTCTCAGTTACACCAGGTAAATGCCAGGATGGCACCTTCAACGTAGGGCCAGGGCGACACCTTCCCGAATCCTTTCCCCAATTATTCTATATTGCTAAACCAATAACCATTTTTGAAGAACAACAATGCATTTTTTTTTCAATTTAAGAAACCTCAAGTGGTGAAATCTATAGGCATTGTTTTGAGTTTAATATTGATTCTAACTTTTAAATATATTCTTTGCACGTATTACATTAATCGCAATCAACAGCACCTTTTGCTCGCTCTCATAATGCTAAATTTTTACTACTATAAAGAATTACTATTCAGTAAATGTACAACTATTTAATTCAAACTGCCTGTTCTTTCATTTGTAGTTCGAATCTTCAATTGGAAAGTTTTTTTTTGTTTTTTTTTTTATTTCTACGATGTTCCATCTTTTATACATCTCTGCATCACGATGATCTTAAAACTTACCCTGCCCCACGAACCCCTACTTATACAGCAAGTTATACGAAATGGGAGACTGGGGGTGGAGGACATTCAAACAGTTCATTTGCATATTATAAGATTCTAGGGTGCGGAAAAGAAAGAAAGAAAGAAAGAAAAGAGACAAAATATCAGCTAAAATGTTATTTTTATTTCCTTCTTATATCTTCCTTCTTTTATTTTACTTCCTTACATTTCTTTTCTTTTCTTCTTTTTAAAGCTATTCTACGGAGCCGACCATCGTTTGCAATATATTATCCGTCGGTAGCACTTGAAGTAGTATTATCAATTCGAAAACGTATTTTAGGTAGGTCTCTCTGCCATCCACATTCAGATATTTCCATTTTTTGCCTTGTTTTCCCCTCTTTTTTTTCCTATTTTCTTATTTTTTCTTAAGCTCCATATCGAAAAAAAAGACACCCACATAACCCTGGCTTTTTCTAACTTTTAGCAGAACCCATTCCAATTGTTTTTTCATTCCATTTTTTTTCATAAAGAGACGGAGGAGACTGTTACGTTAAAAAGTGGGATAGTTAAAAATTATTTCCTTAAAATACTCTTCTTTTTGTATCTTCTAAAGTGCTTTCCTTTTTTTTCCCTACGGAAATAAGAAAGCAAAATATAGAGTATAAAACGAAAGCAAAAAATAAAAAAAAAAGAAAGCAAGAGATACGTATTGTATTGGTGGTGAAAATTTAGAGGAAGAAAAAAAAAGCGGAAGTGGTGAAAATGCAAGACAATGAGAAGATATATAAAAGTAACTGAGAAAAGAAAAAGAAGAAGAAGGAAGGGGTGATAAAATTGCTCTTGGAAAATGAACGATGCACTTTGAATAGAAATATCCTCGTTTCCAGTATATATAGATCCGTTTCTACTTCCCTATCAGCGTCGCCTGTTCTTTCTTCTTTTTATTTCCATTCAAACTTTTTCTTATCCCTTCTCGTCTATCTGTATGTTTAATTTCTTTCCAATAGAATTACAAAACGACATGGAAAATCCACACTTTCTTATAACGTACCTTTTTTTTTTATTTTGTAATCTGGTTATTTTATTATTATTGTTATTAATCCAATTCTTTGAATACTTAATTAATTATCGATAGTACCGTGCTTAGCAGAAGATATTAGGTGCCTTATTTTGTTTGCCTTTTAACATTTTTTAATGTAGACGGCAACCATTAAAATAATTTTCGGTCTGCTAAGTCTCTAATACGCCTGTTCGTGGTTAGGTACGCGTAGTGATGACCACACAGCCGTTACTCGGGTGGACGTAGTTCCACCAAACACGGACAGATGGCGTCGGGGGCAGGCTCAGGGTCTATAGGCTTGTTACGCCAGTGTTCTTTATTATTATTATTATTAAAATAATTTGCAGATCTCGAAGAAAGTAACAATATAATTTGCAAAAACAAATCGATAATAATTATTTACATATCTTAGGATGCAGCTTACATATAATTCAAAATCTTTGGTGTAAATATTCATTTTTTTTTAAAGGAAGAAATGGGACTAGTTGTAAAAATGTACAAGTAGGATAGATTTGATTTAAAAAATGGAAATAGTCATTATTGGTCATTTAAGTATAAACAAAGACATTTATATACGGAAATGGTCAACAATCGTCAAATAAGGTTATTTGAGAAACTCAACTTTTTGATTGACACAGTTACAATCGAAAGTAGCACAAAGTACTTCAGTCTACATGTATAGTTTCATAACTCACTGCGACCATACTGACTGTTTTTTTTTTCAGGGTTTCCCTCTGTCACACCAGGCATATACCGGTATGGTACCTTTAGCATAGGCCCTGGCCGACACCTTCCCGAATCCTTTCCCATTCCCTATTCCAGTCTGATCCATAGATGCCTAAAGACCATAAATAAAATTCAAATTCGAATTCATAACTCACTATAATGGCAATATATATACTTTTGGATAATTTGCTAAGAATTAGAAACTATGTGTCTCAAGTTACCGAGTGGGTTGGGGTAACTTGGGACAGTAGTCAAAATGGTGTAATATAAATACATTTTCGGACAATGTCGCAAGTTATTTTTTTAAAAAAATGGTTGGGAACACTGACCAACTGCACCAATCAAAGCAGTTCTGACCGCTTTGAGCTAGTATAGCTCTTTCGAATGATATCTTAAGTCCTCAACCACCTCTCAAACACATTGTGATTCCTGAGATTTATTTTTTGGACACGGATGAACAGACGGACGAACTGAGCGGGATTATTAGGTCCTTTAGTGTCAGCTACGCTGTCAACGTACCTAATAATCTATCCTGATCACTAGCCCGTGTTCGCTCTCTCAGCATTACATATCCGTGAAACATGTATAAAATGTTGACACTAGCCCAAGGAAGCATTTATTAATAAGAAATATTAGTTTAAAGTTGAAGGGATCGGGTCGAGATAGTGCCAAGTCACATTTTGTTAAGAAAATGAGTTCGCTACCTCTCTCGGTAGAAATTGTGTCGATTCACAAATTAACTTGTAGTAGTTACTTATTCATTCAACCGATGGCAGAGGAAATAACTTGCATGGTATTGTATCTTTGACTTCAGTCGCTTCATATTGGTGGAAAATAATGCTAAGCAACATTTAGCCACATAATGCAACATGGCGCTACGTGAAAGGGAGCTTCGTTATGAGTTCTAGGAAGATATATCCGCCATTAGTTGTTCAGATGAAGATCCCGAGTATATTCCGGACCGGAATGGTGCATCTTCAAGCAAAGAAAATAATGAGAACGTAAGTGTGGCTTGGCACTATATTCTCCTGTCAAATATCTGATGTTATGTGTTGGTTGGTATTAAGTGCTCTTGAGCCGATATTAAATCGTTTCTTGTTTTTTATTCACCTATGTATTTAACAAGACGAATACCATTCGACTTCTTATAAGCTTGTTTCTACAGAAACAAAAATTTGTTGTAAGAAAGTATAGAAAAACTGTTTAGTTGCTTGGCATTGTATTGCTACTAATTTTTTATATGTTATCAGTGCTGTGGCTTGGCATTGTATTAACCAAGAAAAATATGTCAATTTTAAGTTAAAAAAGTACAGAGAGCGAAAAAGAAAGGATGAAAGCAATAGTTCAGGAATTCAGAACGTCTCACTGTATTATTAATAATAACGAGTGGCGCCTGAGTCATAAAGTCGAAGGTCCTATCACGGCATTTGCACCGAGTTATTAAGGAAACTCATGGAAAACCCCAGTCAGAATAGGGGGTCACCGAGTTTGAACCTTGGGCCTACTGAATCCTAAGCCAGTGATATACTGGTTGATTTACGGCCGCTTTTAATGACAAATTATGTTAAGGTTTATTTTAAATACTCTGTAGCGCCGCATTCTAACTGTTGGACATAAGCCTCGATTTCGTAGGCTAGCCTCACTCGCTCAGGTTCCAAGAAAGTGTCCGTCTTCTTTGTATTGTCACGAATAGTACGTACATAAAACTACTCTAACCTGCTATGTAGTAGTCAATGTATTTTGTATATGTATGATACATTAATAAAAATTAACAAAATTCTTTGTAAATACATATTAATTTGTTTTTTTTACTCTAAAAAATCTATTAAATTGTGGCCAATATTAGAATCAAATCTAAGGTATAACACTTAAGTTCTGGGTCAATATTTCTTCAACACTTCTAAAATAAATATAAAAATTGTTTAGGCACATAATATCACGTGGACACACTAGTATGGTCACAAGGTTCAGAATATTGATCAGATAACAAATTGCAAACAGCAATATGGCCGCCGATAAGAAAGCGCGATTTATGGATTCCTCTAAACTATCAAAATGGATTTTCTCAAAAGTGAGAAAATGTGGCTTGGCACTATCTCCACCTGATCCGCTTCAGTTCTCTTAAAAACGTAACAAATCTTAGCCAGCACAGATCAAACCTACCACTAATGAAGCGGGCGCTCTACTGCCTATTCCAGCGAGAGACTATCCACTTGTAAATAACAATTTGGCTGTTCTAATTACACAGCATCAGTCCTAGGTACCAGTGGTCGCGAGTGGATGAAGCGATCAAATTTCATATTCCGATCGCGAGACTCTCTTCTAATTTACGCAAGACGATCGTTTGTAGTCTTTATAAACAAGGCTTGATTAACCTTTTGTTTGAAATAGTGTTAAATATTTATTGTTATGATTGTCGTCTAGAAGTTGTCTTTGTTGTTATTTCATCAAGTCAATTTCCATCTCTTCTCTTCTCACACAAAAAGATCAAATCTATTTAAACAATAATTATGAGATATAAGGAAAGCTATTCTTCATTCTTTCTGCAGTTTTGTCAGTCACTTGCAACACTTACTGTCCTTATTATTCTTAATAAATTAAACACTTATTACAATGTAGAACGTCGTCTTCTTCCAATGGTAGACCAAGGCCAAAACTGAGCGGTTGTAGCTCAGTAGTAGAGCGTAGGCTACGCGTTCAGGAGGTTATGGATTCAATCCCAGTGATCGATCATCCTAACTGAGAGTTTTCCAGAATTTTGTCCTCCGTCACACCAGGAAAATGGCTAGATAGTACCTTAAAATTAAGCCTTTCCAGCATCCTTTCCCTTACCTTATCCTGGCCTGAGCCTTGATGCATAAAGGCCGTAAAATAAATTCAAAAGTTCTACCGGGGCTAAACAGTTAAACATTTTCTGCTTACCTTGTTCAGGGACCGTCCCGACATAATACCCATCATCATCTCATTGTGTTTCAATTAAAGGAATCTAAATATTATAACAATAAAAACAAGATTAATCTATACTCAAATTGTTGCTTTATGAGTGACATAGGTTCGCAAAACAAAGTGTGATGATTAAAAAGAATGCAATTCGATAGATATATTTATGGGGAAATCGAAGGATATGTCATCTTCAGAAGAACAAAAGAAAAACACGGTGCGAGAATGTTCTATTAAATAAAACTAACAACGTCGATATTAACAGGGGCGCAGCAAGAGCTCACTGAAAGAGAAAAAAAATCACATTTCGGTGAAGGAGGGCAATCATTGTAGGAAAAGTTTAATCAATTATGCAACCCGCCTTTCAATTTTAATTCGACTCTATTTGCATTTTTTGTTCAAGGGTTCTTTAAGGAGGAGAATGAGGTTACGGTGGGGTTTCTAGCATTAAAAAAATAAACTGTTAAGGTAGGAAATACAGGAGAGAGGGCGGGGAAAGTGAAACGTTTTATTGGGCAATAATAAAGAAAACGTTGAAGAAAATAAGTGGAAATGAAAGGCGAGACAACGAAGAAAGAATGGATAGGGGATATGTATGGAGATACGATAAATAGACAGGATAATTTAAAAGAAGAAAGAGAAAGCAAAAGAAACATCGAAATAAATGTTTTTTCCGCAAAGGAGGGAACAAAATTTTCCACCCATTATTGCCCTTATGTATGTGTGTGTGTGTGTGTTAGTTTC
Organism: Lepisma saccharinum; assembly: GCA_022664845.1. Lineage (NCBI taxonomy): Eukaryota > Metazoa > Arthropoda > Insecta > Zygentoma > Lepismatidae > Lepisma > Lepisma saccharinum. Next base: position 24,024 of record JAGDQP010028041.1, read on the forward strand.
AACTTAAAACAAAAGACAAACTACGTCCCATAGCTTCGTATTTAATTCACGCATCACACACACTTCCCTATTCAGGAAACTGACTGGTTCCCATCTTGCTCTCTCTCTCTCTCTCGGAGACCGGGATCAGTGAGTTTTATATAGATCGTTACGCTCTACGCATCATTGCATAATAATAAGATTCCAATATCCCCCCCCCTTATTTCATCGTTCTGTCCGCCACTGTTTATTCCTAACTTTTTATTGTGGCTCCGCCTTTCGCCAACCAAAGCGCGCCATTTTCGCGAACGGAGAATCATGGGTATACATATATACCACCACCTCACACACAGACACACGAATATATACATAAAGACTTGTGCTGGAGTGTCATAAACAGGAAAGCAAACAAAAAGGGGAGTTGCACTAATAAACAAGAAGAAAAAAGAAGATTGTTATTCAC
>JAGDQP010028042.1:0-24465 GCA_022664845.1 Lepisma saccharinum
AAAAAGGTAATAACATCCGATAAATACTTATAACTTACTTACTATATACAAAAGTATATCAAAAGCTGTATTTTCAGATGTTATATAACTATAGTATTTTGATTAATTTTCCTATCGATGCTTTTATATTAGAAAACGTTTTTCTTATGATTATTAAATTTGTATTTTACTAAGGCGTCTTGTGTGTTGGACTATCCAGTGTTTAATACCTTACGTTTTAAATTATGATGCATACGTACCACACATATGATCCACATATTGGATAAGCATGAAAAGAGAGAACTTTGATATAATTAATTTAGTTACACTAGACATAAAATCTACGAACAGAGAAAGAGAGAGAGAGCGAGAGAGAGACAGAGAGAGCGAGAGAACGGACAGGCAAAACAGGTAAAATATAATACCTATACATCTTAGATACCCAAGCAATACGAATATTAGTATTAAAAACTTCTACTTCTGCAATACAAACAAGCAAATGAAGCTGTTGTGTAAACTGCATCAGGAAATAGGTTCGGTTAGGTCGGGTCAAAATTGTATAACCAAATCTAGTCTACGTTCTTTCCCTTGTAAAATGAGTATGCTACGGAAAGTCCATAGAAGCTGTACAATGTGGTGCAATGGTGTGGATTTGTATAGAGGAAACAAAGATCTTGAGCATTATTTATAAACACATATCGTAGTCTACTCATGTAAGTTATATTTCTTATCACATGCAATTTTTCCCGTAAAATTCATGAAATACATTGTTTTTCTTCTGTTTTGTTATTTAAATCACTTATCTATTGTATAGCCTTTGTTTAAAAGAAGTCTAAAATTTCTCGCTTATTATACATTTACTTCACTTTAACTTGAAAATTTTTCTCAGATACATATACACATGCCGGCCGGGTGGTCGAGCGCCCTGCGGCGGTAGGCCATCGGCTCGAAGGTCTGAGTCCCGGCAGGGGCATGGGTGTGGATTTTAACTGGCTGTAAATGGGCGAATCGTGACGGGCCGAAGTCCGAAGTTACTAGACTGGCCCATATAAAAATAAAGTTTACCAAAGTTTTACGTATACACATACTTTGTTCTAGATTTTTTAAAATCATCCGTCAATTTAAGTTGGAACAAATGGTTTCTCATATCTGACGAGTTTAGAATCAGTGCTACAACACTCTTATTACGGAAATCTGTTCTGTTCTGTTTACATATTGATTGTGTAAGAGGAAACAAGCTTATCCAGGAAATGTCATTTATTAGACAAGCGTGTCTGTAAGCGTAACCTATTTGAAAAGCTGATTAAAGAAAAAAATACTTAAGTTCTGGAAACCTCTGTCTTGTGGACAAAACTTAATTTCCTTTCCATTAACAACAAAAGAAGGTTGAAAGACGAACTAGAGGCTCATTACAACGCATTCTGTCTATTTTCTAATAAGAAATTTAGATTCTAATAAGGTTAAAAATTCGTTCCGTTGGTGTTTACAGTTTCTTGTAAATGGATTTATTATAAGTATGGTGATTATAATTATTATTATTCAGTGACAAGGACATAATTCTTGACATATCCAGACTTGTAATGTCGTAGTCAAGAACCTACATGCCATTCAAATCAAATAACTAAATACTAAAACTTTCCCCACCCCAACTTCCACACACAACTGGACAAAGGGCACTAGGAAGGTTTTGCAATATGCGGAAATGGTGGCTGGTAAAAGTCTCCGCCACACTACTGCATGAAGAGTGATTCATACCAACTAAAAATACCGGAGATCATGAGTCGGTCGTCAATGGCTTTTGTCGAGGAGGTGTAAAGAAGATAAAATCTGTCGATGAACGTAAGTCGAATATCGAACGTAATAGCCTTTTTTACGTGACAACTTTGCACATGGGTTGAACGTAGCTCTTCCAGCGCGCCATATATATCCAACAGGATACACATGTGGATTTACCCCGTGTGGGTTGCGTGTATTACTGTCTTAAAAAAAAAAGTTTTGAAATGAAATGGGCTGTTCGTGCTGCATTTCAATGGGGCAATATTGGTTTAGTTAGTTCGACACACCTTCTAAGATATATTTTAGTGTTCTATACAAGTTTTAAGTTGCATTAGACAGACTTTCATTGGTATATTACTTTCCATCATTCACAAAATTTTAGACCAAGCGTTGAGTAAATAGCTTATGGTTTTTTTTTAGCCATCTATGGTTCAGGTCGGGATAGAGTATGAGAAAGGATGCGGGAAAGAGTTGGTCGTGGCATAAGGTACCATCCCGGCATTTGCCGGATGCAACTGAGGAAAAGCTATGGAAAAAACAGTCTTACGATTCGATACCAACGGCCCACCATCCTGACAGGTTTCTCCAGTTTTTTTTTTACTATCACACCAGTCAAATGCCGGGATGGTACCTGAACTTAGGCCCTGGCCGGTTCCTTCCAGCATCCTTTTTCATACCCTATCCCAACTTGAACCATAGATGCCTAAAACCCTTAAATATTTTTTTAAAAAAATTAAAAAGCAGTACAAACATTGAAGGAGTACAGGTATAGATACAACGAACAGTATCATAATTTTTGTGAAAGGTTTTTAGGCATAATAAAGACAGACACACACTGAGAGAGAGAGAGAGAGAGAGACAGACAGACACAGGCACACACGCACACACAGCAATATAAATGGAAAGAAGTAGCTATTTTCCGTTTCCATTGTTGACACTAGTTTGAACACAAACCTAACGCGATCATCCTGCGCCTCGTGCATCCAAATGGATACCGAAGATAAAAGACGATGAATTGAAGACAATATTGCACAAAATATATATTATGACTATGATTTACATTGAAGTATGAATTTAAAGAATTTAAAAATGTACTTGGTCCTGAGCTGACCACATATGACAGCCAATAACGTAAAGCATTTTATAATTAATAATATGAGAAGAGAAAAAATGTACGTAATTACAATTTGTATAGTTATGAGTCTTCATAAATCAGGAATTCCATCGTAACGGGTACACATTCAAATATAAATAAACATCATTAATGAAGAAATAATTTAAATTATGAGATCACTGTTACAAAGAACTTACCCAGATTTAATCTTTCTTCAAACAAAAACTTTTCACTTTTCAATTTCCTTGTATTATCAAAAATGGATGCGTAAGGGGTCGTCCACATATTATCTAACGCGGAAAGGAGGATGGGTTCGGCCTTGCGTTACGAAATGTGACAAGGGGGACATAATATTGACGCTTTGCTTCTCTGATTACTTTCTATATCTTGATTTATATTTTATAATATTCATGGTGTCGACTAATTTTATGTATTGAAATTATCTGAGTTTTCCAGGTTTTCCATGATAATTTATTTCAAATATCCTGAGTTCTTAGTATAGGGGAACATGTAAATAATACGCAATGGCATTTTTTTTTATCCCACCACCACCCAGTCCAAGCATCTTGTACATCATTTGTATTTTACAAGTAAAATAGAGGATTTTAACACATTGAAATAATCCGGTCAGCAGTGGAAATGGAACCCACGACCTCCGCCTTGCCGGGGCAGTGCTTTTACTGTGGAAAGGTCCACCTCATAACTTATTCTGAGTTTCCCTCATAAATTATACAGTTCCCTGAGTTTTCTAGATTTATAAAATTCACTGAATATTCCGGTTTTCCATGTTTTCCAGGGTGGTAGACACCCTGGTATTATAACAGCGACTGATTACAAGTAGTGTTGTAAATAAAAAAAAACGTTCGCTTTTGCCTAAAACTTGAGCGTTCGTTTTCTTTTACATTTCGTGTTTTCAAGGCACTATGTAATATCACTCACATTTTGCTTCATGTTCGTTTGTCACAAATAGTAAAACTTTGGTAAACTTTATTTCTATATGGGCCAGTCTAGTAACTTTGGACTTCGGTCCGTCACGATTCGCCCTTTTGCCATTAAAATCCACACCTATGCCGGGACTTGAACCCGGGACCTTCGAGTCGTTGGCCTACCGCCGTAGTCCGCACGGCTTTGCCACAAGTAGTATTTTGTCACTTATGCTACTCCTGAATTGCACTGTATAGCTTCACCCTTTGGGGATTATTTAAGAAATAATATTGTGCGTACAGTAAAACGATAACTTCTTGAAAATATTGTGCGTACAGCAAAACAGTAACTTCTTTCTTTAGAAACTATATTGTACGTACAGCAGAACAATACCTTCTAAAAGCAGAACACTAATAATATGTGTGTATGCAAAGAAATTTCAGATCTTAGCTGTAATCATCGGAGGATGTAGTATGACGTCACCCGAGGTTTTACGAGCGTCCGAACCAGAGGATATACAAGTAGCCACAGAACTGCCGGGAGCTCAGAATTTGTCGGGCTACGGCCCGGAACCCACCTCTTGGTGTTTCTTCTTCGGACAGCAGTCCACAATAAATCTATTTTCACCTTGTATCTCTCATGCTTTATTGTCTTTACTTTAGACCTTGCTTTATCGGAACCTACATTCTAACTTCATTCTTCTACCCATTTCCTCACTTTCGCCAAGCTTCATCCTAGGCAGGCGGAAGTTCTCAACCTATTTCTAACGTTGACCACTCTTCATCCTAGGCAGGCAGTGGTTAACAACCTATTCCCGACGTCGGCCAGTCTTCATTCTAGGCAGCCAGCCGTCACTCCTGACTCCAACCAGTCTTCATACTAGGCAGGTAGCGGTACTCAACTTTTCCTGAGTGTCGGCCAGTCTTCATCCTAGGGAGGCAAACACCGTCCTAAGCTCCAGCCAGTCTTCATCTTAGGCAGGAGGGGCAATTAACTATTCATGACTCCAACCAGTCTTCATTCTACGCAGGAAGAAGTTATTTCAGCGGTCCTCAACCATTCCTGGCTGTCGGCCAGTCTTCATCCTAGGCAGACCTTTGCCATTCTCGGTTCCGAACAGTCTTCATTCTAGGCAGGGAGGAGTCTTGGTTACCTGTCCTTCTTTCTTTCTTTCTCTCTCTCTCTCTTGTACTAATTAAATAAATTGCCTTTCATAGGTACCCGCAGCCGAGTTAAATTAGTATAAAAGTATATGAGAGTACTCTCGTGGGGTCACATCAGCTGCATCTAGTGGATAGGTGGTCGCTCTCGAAGCATTACAACCAATTTGTAAAACTGTTAACGTCTCTTTAAGCAATAATTACTTGTATATAGGTAATTAAGAAGAAATATAACATAAATTCAACCCTAGATTACAAATATTTTTTGGTATATGTGAGATATTTCGGGTTGCTCAGTTCTCAGTGTTGGCAACTTTTTAAAAAAATCATTTTAAAAATATTTCTTCTATACTGTATCTAGTCCAAACTTACCTTAAACATAATTCAACACAACAGAAGAAAGTTTCAGATGTTCCCAACCTGAAGCATCCCAATTGTCAGTTTTGCAAGCCTATTTTAAAATTCAACTTATACAAATGGCTTTATTAATACAAATCTACACGTGTGCATTGATTTACATTAAATTTGACATATATGTTCATTGACTCGAACAGGGCATACAGGTACTCCAGGCAGAAGAGTCTGTCTGAGTTGCCAAAGGAAAATCGAGATTTCATATTTGCTCCCGTTGGACGTATCCGCATTGATTTACACAAACTTTAACATGCGCATTAGCTACTGGGACAGTTCATGTGGGTACTTCCGGCGCAGCAATTGCCAATCAATTTCAGAAATATTTTTTTTAACTGCTTCCACATCGTTGAACGTATTAGGACCAAACTTTGTATTTACGTACCGATACGTGTCATAGAGGCACTTTAGGTCCCATAGTTAACAGCGTTGCCAATCAATTTTAAAAATTAAATATTTACTTCTTCCATATCCGCACCAAGCTTTGAGTATACGTATTCGACACAATCGAAGCATACTGTGGTTGTTCCTTATAACCAAGCACCCAGTTGTCATAGTCTATGGGCCAGACAAGATTTGCATATAATTTGGGGGTACCAGATTTCCTTCTAACCACAATTGTATTGGTTGATGACCGTCTCGGAACGGTAGCTTTTCAAGATGGCGTCGAATCAAAGATGGCGCCCGAGTCGATTTATAAAACTGGCAAAATCTCGGCTCCTAATTATCGAATTTTAACGCTCTTTTTTTAAACGATAGCTCTTTATATTTGCAACAAATATTGTTCTAATCATTTTTGCCGTATCTTTGACGATATGTGAGGTAAATAACAAAAGATGAATTTCGAAGCGCTTTCATTTAATCTATACTAATCGTGACAACAAAAAAATTTATGAAAAAATACTTTGGGTAAAAGAAAAGAGAAACTAATTAGCTTTCGTTTGATGTATTTTTGGACATTCTAACAATAATAAAGCCGGAAATATCAAGATTTGAATGTTCAGGAAACTAAAATCAAAATTTAATTTTTAAAATAAAATTTCTCTTCTGCAAAAAGCACGTAACATGAGCTACATTTCATATTATTTTACTCTCTTAAAATGTAAACTTACATGGCAAATTTAGTTCTCCGCTTCACTGTCTGGAAACCCAATCTCTTCATTAACTGTATACTCCTCAGGATCTGTTTGAGGTAGGCTGTCACAATCGGCGAGCTTACAAGCAGGTGTGCACTTCATGTTATTAAGCAAACAAGAACAGCTAGGTAGCGTACAGGAACGAAAACAAGGGCAACTCAAAAGGCTCAAGACAGCTTCTGGAGATGGTAATCCGGTCATCCACTGAACAGATAAATGTCCACTCTCGTCAATTGTCCAACCATGGTTTTCAGGCTCGGGAAAGTTCTCCAGGCATCGTTTCCAAATTGCAGATTGGTAATTTGCTCTAAGAGAATGCTGATAGAGGCAATCTTCGCAGTGAGGAAGTTGAACAGAATCGATTACACCTCGTTTGCTTCGAAATAATTGGTAGCGTGCTTCATTTACTCGATCAATACGCTTATTTCTCAAATACAGGAAGCAAACAAACTTTTGTAGTTGGCTGAAAAGTTCACTGTTTATATTCCAGTCTCTTCCAAAGGAAGAAAATAAATGTATAAATTCCTCATCATTTCGTAACAGTTTAATTGCCCTTAATTTTCCTTGACTACACATGGCACTAACTGATTCACAACCTGTCATTGCGTGAAGGGAAGGTAAAGCAGATACTAAAGAAGATCCCAAAACTGAGACAAGTTTCCTTACATCAATAAGTCGAATTCGGTTTTTTGTTCCACGTTTAATGTAAATATTACTTTGATTTTCAATGTGCACAGACGCATATGCACACAGAAGGAGCACATACGTGTCATTTGATTTGCATATGACATTTGAAAACTATTCTGAGGCATGTTTAATATGTAACATCATTGTCGTATCAGCTTCTTCTTGAGAAGATGACAGTTCTGACACTTCATTGATATCTTCTGCTGTAATTTTTAAACACTTGTTTCCATACGTTACGAACAAAAAAATTCCTTTCAAATCCATCCTTTTTTTTTTTCTTTTGCTGCCCACTTTCTGCTAGGAATGTCGTTAGCTTATTCTTGCTGTCATTACTTCTTAAGAGTCGTTTTCAATTTTGTACTTTATGTGCACTCTTCAAAACATGAAATGATATCCCTTCATCAGCACCTCTCAAAGTTCTTTCAGCGGACTATTAATTTCTCTTTATAAGTGTCAAAAACTACATCTATTCGGTGACTAAAATGACCTACTTTTAAAACTTGTTGCAGTATTAAATGATATATTTCATCAAAAGTACATTTTTTTTTCCATTTAACTTATGAATAAGCTCCATTGCGCGATAACTATTGCAGATGGTCAGTAGGTGAAACCATACCCTCAAGCAAGTTCGCTAGTGGGGCTTTATTACTTTTCCTTAAAGTACCATCAGGATTCGCTAGACTCCATGGAAAAGGACCCAAAGGATGACTGAAAACTTCCTCCATGTTTAGGTTACGGTTTTCTGCTATCAAAATCATATTTCCGAAAATATTTCTGTATGTCTTTAAAATTATTTCTTTGTTGGTTGTTTTACGCCTAATCTCCTGGTTATTTTGGAAAGTTTGCAGCTGATTTTTTTTAATAGGGTCAAAGAAACCTTTATTCTTTTCTAAACGATCATGTTTGAAGTCTTCGTAAGCTTTTTCCCTTTCTGTCTTGACAGTAATAAATCATTTTGAACTTCTGTCGGTGCTTCTAAGCCTGTTGAAATGTGCACAATGTTGCAGGAATTTTTGTCGAAAGGGTTGGTCTACTCATCCTACAGAAGCTCAACTAAGGTCGAGACTTGTTCTTCGTCCGAGTCCTCTGAAGATCCGGATGCTGGTATTTCTTGTCTGGAATGATTTCTGTAAATTCTCTCATCTTCCCAAGTGCTGAAGCTCGATATTCTGCGGTTAAATAGTATTTACTGACTGCTCCAAGCTTTAAACTGAATCCTTTTGTCCCACCTGCTGTCTGTGTATCTTTATTTACTGTCTCCTCTAAAGCCTGATCAACCGGAATCCGTGCAAATGGATTCTTTGTTTTCAGCTGAACAGAAAATTCTCCAGACATGAAAAACTAAAAAATGTTCTATGTTCCAATTGGGATAGTTCAGCCAAATGAATTGATAAGTACCTGGCATAGTTTATTTTATCTAAAGCGAAACACCATGTGATCATTTCTTGTAAATACGAAAGGTAGAGTAACCAATTATCTTCCCTATGAGCTCGAATCAAACCCAACAGTAAACCCACTAAATCTATGTAAAACATCCAGAAAGACGATAGTGCTCCATTCTCATGTCTTAAATGATTCAGATAGCCTGCGAAAAGAATAAACATTTCTTTGATTTTGTCGTCTCCATATAATGTTTCAAAACTGTTTTGAGATATCCGTCTAAAACTTGACAAATGGAGCCAACTGCAATTGTTTCTGATTCTACTGCTAAGTCTTTAAGTCCAGCATTACCAAATAACTTCCCAATAATAGAAAGTAGGTTAAAAACTATGTGTAAAGGTCTACAACAACAACAATATTTTGCAAATTTAGGCTTGATATTATTTGATTGCACTCAGTCAATATTTCATAAACTGTTGACTTATCAGTTGCTGTGTGATTTATGGAAGGCAAATAAGCTATTGTATTTGGTTTAACTTCAACATTGTTCCTGACTAGTATATTAAATCCTGTCCAAGAACTAACTGTCTGATTTCCAGAGTTGAATTGCAGACTTAGAACTCAAAGTAAATTTTTCCGTTTAGATTCCGAAAACAAGCTAAGGCAATCAGGAATTGGCTGTGTTGTAATCTTAGGAGGCTCAATCTTCTTACCTGAAATATATTCTGGTAAAGGTGAATGATGAACTACTGTGCTTCTTCTCTTCTTATCATCATTAAATACAGGTCTCAGAGGTAAACACGAGTCTGATACTTTCTGAATTATAATGCCATTATCTCGGTGAGACGTTCCTCCTCCGCTGAGTGTCTCCTCATTCCTATCGATGTTATCAAAGGCAACGATAGTCGGAACCCCTGGATGAATACTGCTAGGCAGAGGAATTTGGTTGTCTTGAACGGTTGCAATTTTTTGCATGCATAATGAAGTGTCTATTTCGAGTAGCTACAACCATGACCCATTCTACTCAAAAGTGAAATTAGTTCGACATTACCAGTTAAGGTTTTTACCGTCATAGGCAGCAAAACATGTTTAGGAGTTTAAATGTTACCATGAAAAACTGCATAAATAATATCCTGTACAAAAGACCACATTAGACGTAATTCTCGTGATGCTGAGCCTCCAATCAAGCACTCTAGAAATGTTTCAACGAAGATGGCATATTAATGCTTTCAGGATGTAGATCAGCAGGAGATGGCGGCCAGGTAACTTGATCTTTGTCAATCTTTTTTTATATCATTTCTTATTTTTGTGCTACTACAGAGATTTCCCTTTCATCCAATTTCTTTTCAAGTCGAACATATCGTTCTAACGGCGTATAACAACTCAAATTATCAGGCACTACATAAGTCGTTCGGTCTACACATTAAACTGCAATGAACTTCCACAATATTTCTCGATGTTATAGTGAAAAATCTTTTTAGCTGAATCTATAATTTGGTTTCGTTTATCCGCCGGAAAGTAAGAAATTAATTTCAAAATTAAATCATTTCTTTTATAGATTTTTTTTGTTTACAAACAAGTTTGTAGAAATATAATCAAACAATTATTTATAAACTGAGCTTTCGGCTTCTAGATAAGTCAGTGCTTTTCGATTTTGCCGGACGCTTCCGTGTATAACTAATGTAACATGTCTTATGATAATGGGCTTCCGCTGCAACAATATCTCTAGCAGTTATTGCCCAAAAAATGTTATCACAGCGTTCCGTAGCAATTCTTCTGTGTTAAACTTTCTCGTGTTTTACTGTTTTTCAGATACTTATTGTCTTTATCGCAAAATATACAAATTTGCTTGTAAATTCTTTGCGAAATATTACGGGGAAAATGTTCTCGACTTACCTATGATAATTTGCTAGGTTGAGAGGAAGGAACAGAAGAATCTGCAACCAACACCTTTAAACTCTTCGGGTGAGTGAAACTCGCTCGGCATTCTCGACGGTATTTCACATTGATAAGATCACTATCACATTCAATGGAAAGATCCAAGATAGGTTTAAATTGTCGTTTCGTTGTAGCGTCATATAGAACTGACCACGACGTTAAATCTCTTGGTAAAAGCACTTCATATTTATAGTTTACTTGACCACAAATAATGCATTTTGTTTGTTCATGTTTCCTTTTTTTTACATAACAATTCCTCACCAGATATTTTAGATCCTGACAAAAACAAACTTCACACTCACAAACAAGGTATATGATCGAAATAAAGGAAATTGGATCTTCAATAACACTCAATACAATATTTTTCCACCAGCTCCCGTATTTATTGTTCACAATAGGCCCTATCAGTTCTACTATGTTATCGCTGTCTGACCATTACTTGCCGCCAACAGTGTGCGAGTGTTTATGGAAACATTCCGCCTCACTATTCATTGTTTACATTCAATTGCAGAGCTGCCGCGCGCACCTTTGAACATTCAAATCTTGATATTTCCGGCTGTATTATTGTTAGAATGGTCAAAAATACATCAAAGGAAAGCTAATTAGTTTCTCTTTTCTTTTGCTCAAAGTATTATTTCATAACGTCTTTTGTTGTCACGATTAGTATAGATTAAATGAAACTTAAAGTGCTTCGAAATTAATTTTTTATTATTTTCCTCACATATCGTCAAAGACACGGCAAAAATTATGAGAACAATATTTGTTGCAAATATAAAAGAGCTACAGTTTAAAAAAAAGCGTTAAAATTCGATAATTAGGAGCCGAGATTTTGCCAGTTTTATAAATCGACTCGGGCGCCATCTTGAAAAGCTACTTTTCCGAGACGGCCATCATAGTTTTTCGTGGTCCTCAGGTACCAATACAGTTGTGATTTGAAGGAAATCTGGTACCCCCAAATTATACTCACCTTACCAATGCTGGTCCATAGACTATCAGCGTTTCCACCCTATTTTAAAATTCAATTTTTCAAATGGCCCCCATACTGTTACGTGCCGATAGCTATTCCTACACTTTCAAAAAGGCGAGGGAGAGCCGCAGGACGTAGCTACTTATGATATGCTTTGAAATAATACTTCTCAGAGCCCAATTACAACAGACTCATTAGAAGAAATCTATATGTAGTTGCTTGTTTACAAGAGTATTTATTATGCATTTATACAACTCTTTTGAAATATGCATATAACATAAAATATTTTTGTTACACTGTCTGTATTTATACATATTTTCACAGTATGAGGCGAGACTTGGAGCTCTCAGCATGAGAGAGCAGTGCCACCGAGTTTTTATTGTGAAACACAATGTACTAGTAAACGCAAACATATACCTCTGACCTTGAATAGAAGCAGGTTATTTTCCGGGATTTTGAGCTAAAGATAATTTATTTTTGCGGACAGTAATTATGATAAAAAATACATATCTTCGTTGAATAATACTGTAATTAGAAATTAACGTTTGCATATACGGGATGAGAGCATATTTCAGTAAAAATCCATAGTTTTTTAGTATACAGTAAAGATGTCTTCGAAGTTGTATTATCTCTAAGAACTTAAATTCTTCCTATAATTCGAAATATTTCTTCAGTTCGCTGGAGGTTTATTAGTATTTTATTACAAACTATACTAAATAACTTCAGTCCATATGTCCTTAGTTAATTCCTTATGTTTGTCAGGGTGAAGATATAGGAAGTATAGCAATGTAGCAGTGAATGCACAAATAAGCCCATCATTTGCCTCGTAAGGCTGCAAGAAAACAAACCAATAGTAAATTGGGATGGATGTGTGAGCATTTAACTCAAATTCTGCGGATTACATAGCGTAAAGCATTAAATATTTGCTGTGTAAAAAAACGACATCTGAAAAAAAAAAAAATATGAAAAAGAACAGAAAGGAAACATGAAAAAAAAACCTCACAAAAAAAAAGTTTTTAGAAGTCAATTTTCTTTTTAGGTTTAGATTTCTCAAATTTTGACTAAATGTAATTCCGTTCGTTATCCATGGTTTCTCTGTTTGTTTCCCCATTACAGTTCTAGATTCACCAGGGAAGGCTGACTCAAATAAAATTTTAAACTTACTCACTCAAGTTCATTCAACTTGACTACTTCAAACTCGGAGTAGGAAAGTACTACTAAATATTCTTCTCTGGATGAACGTGATTAGTTTCATGCCTTTCAACCTTCACCACCACCTGATCTTCTTGGTAAATATTACGAATAGACGGAAGTTTTGAACTGCACGTTGTGGATATATTTATGGTTGGCTTTTGCAGCACCAGACAGTAGTGACTTCATTGTACAAAAAACTACTAGTATACGGAATATCTATTATTGTTATCTCGAACTTGATGGATAAGCACCGCCGAATAAACTGTTGGTACAATCCGGATGTGCTATGTCCCGGCAGGGGCATGGATGTGTATTTTAATAGCTAAAGGGCGAATCGCGACGGGTCGAAGTCCAAAGTTACTAGACTGACCCATATAAAAATAAAGTTTACCAAAGTTTTATCGAATGTGCTATATTTTACCAAAGAACCAAGTTAACCTCTTCGTTCAGAACTGCAAAACATTTTACAAATCTTTACCAACATCTAAGTTGTGTTAAATTGAGAACTTTATAATAACTGGTTTACATAATTCACTACTTCACCAGAAGAATTTGATTTTAAAAATAGTTTGATGGTACACCATAGTAAACACGGAACGGAGCTTTGCAACACTGTTTCAAATGTCCTATTCTTATTCAGTATTTACATGAAATGAAGTTAATAAATTATTTCTACTTAAAATGATGCTGATTATGTCAATTAGTCGACATTATCCGACCAGTACCAAATCAATCCACTTCAAATAATTCCTGTTGATGAATCCAATTGTTAATAACACTGATATAATGAAAAAATACGTTGATGCGAAGGATGATCACTTTCTTTGTTTACACGATTGCATGCATCAAAAACATGAGATTTTCTGCACTATTTTCAATTCATCATCCGAATTTACTTCCTCAATATACAGATGCTTATCAGAATAATGGAAACACCTGAACGAAAGTGCAACTTACCAGATTAATATGGTGTCGGGCCACCTTTCGCCTTCAGAACAGCCTTGATGCGACGTGGGATGGAGGCATAGAGGTCGTGAATGGTAGCAAGTGGAATATTACACCATTCCTCGTGCAGGGCATCGGCCAGTTCTGTGAGACAGGATGGAGGTGGAAATCGTCGCCGGAGTCGTGTTTCCAAGATGGACCACAGATGTTCAATTATGTTGAGATCTGGGGATTGGGCGGGCCAGGGGAGGTGTTGAACTTCATCCCGATGTTCCTCAAACCACGCTGCAACAACTCCAGCTGTGTGAATGGGTGCATTATCATCCTGGAATATGGCGTCATTGTCCGGGAACAACATCCGAACCATAGGATGCAAGTGGTCTCCTAAAATTGCGACATAATCGTTGGCAGTGATGCGTCCGCGAAGTGTGACCACAGGACCCAATGAAAACCATGATATTGCGGCCCACAGCATCACCGTGCCGCCGCCATGTTTCACAGTTGGGCGGAGACACTGCAGATCATACGCTTCTTTGGGCGTTCTCCACACATAAACACGGCCCGTGGTTTGGATTAGGGTGAATGGTGACTCATCCGACCATACCACACGTTTCCAGTCGTCAACGGTCCAAGTTGCATGGTCGCGGCACCATTTGCGGCGTGCTAAAGCGTTCTGGTCCCTGATGAGAGGTTTGGCCCGTGCAACACGATCCCGTAAGTTCATGTCATGTAATTCGCGGCGGACTGTGATTGTCGAAACAGGTTGGGGGAGGTGCTGATTGAGTTCCTCCGTCACTTGCGCCGCAGTGGCACGACGGTTCCGCGTGACAATGCGCTTTAATACCCGGCGTGCCCTGTCACTGATGCTTTTCTTCCGCCCACTGTTCCGCTTCCCCGATGTGGTTTTCCCGTGTGTTGTGTAGGCCGTCATCACCTTCGACACTGTCCCTGGCGACACACCTAACACACTAGCCACTGCCGTCACACTCACTCCACATAACCGCGCACCAACAATTTGCCCTCTTTGAAACTCTGAGAGGTCTCCCATTTTACACTACCTCCGTCTGCTGCAGCCACTGCACACTCCTGTTCCACGACGCCTGACGTAGTATGGAGACCGACCTAACACACCACCACCAGCAGTCCGGCGCTGCGGTCGCCACGACACCACTGCCAACCCATACATCTGACGTGTTGCCAACTACAGGTGTTTCCATTATTCTGATAAGCATCTGTACATCAGCAATGTAAAATTTATTTTTGTTAAGACGCCACTTGGATTATTCCTCCAAAAGTGTTATTCGAAGGAGCTCGTTTCTTCATATACGAGTTTTTTTTTAATGTGTTATAGTTAGATACCATCTCTCCTATCAGTAAGTTGTAAAAAGTACAATATTCAATTTAAAATTTTCCTTGCAAATTTTAGTTACATCTCGAGGGGAATAAAATTACGATGAACTAACCTTTAACTGCGTCAAGTTCACAGTTGTAACATCGCCTATAGTTAGACTGGGATTACTCTCTAGCTTCTGCTTTTCCTTCTTCCGGAACTCCATGAATCTATCAACAATCACCTGAACCTTTTCCCCCGCTGTATCTGGCAGAAGTAAAGAACCGTGACCCGGGTGACCAGGGCAGTGAACGTGAATATCTGTAAAACGAACGCACACCACATTGAGAATACATTTCAGGAAGAGTTTACAATCACCAAAAAATATCTGAACGTAAAACAAACACGGAAAATCTTAAAAATACAGTTTATATGTATATTCGCTGAAGTGTACATGTAATAGAAATCAGACAATGTTTATTACTTTGCAAACTGTAATGAAGAAATGCTGTTTGTGTATTAAGCAATGCCTTCACTTATTACGAGCGTATTCAGTATAGAAAATGAAATACATTTCATGGAAGAAAAAATAAAATATATATATAACATTTCTAGTAGCACAGCTGTATGTGGTGGTGCAGGGAAGCGATTGCCCTTTCCCCAACCAAAAACATCTTACAATCACAATCATCATCATCTACTCTAGTCATGATAAGTAGTTGTCACCACCAAACATGAGAAGAAAACGGTACGAGAATATCACCCACGGTGAGGTACGGAACAAAGCCCAGAAATCAGGTTTTTCGGGCTGCCTCGGCCCATTTTAGTAACATGTATGTTTCTGTGGAGCAACAATAAAACACAAAGTAGGAGAGAAAATTTAACAGAACACTGGAATTACACTTCATTTTACAGATTGTGTTGAATAAATACCAAATGCAACTGAGCACAGTGCAGTATAGAGCCAAAAATTGTTTGTGCGTGAGCGGTTTGGTTTGATCACTGAACTGGTGGGTACAATTTTTGGGCCACAAAAACCAAGTGAGTAACACCAACCAAAACGGATGAGTGACAAAAATACTTCCACGAAACAGGCTTTGGCCATACGGAAAGCTACACGGTTTACGGAATTCCGTAAATATACAGAATACTTCAAGTCATGATTTGCAGGACGTAATTTCAAGTCTGCGCCACTCCTTCTCAATACCTTTCCCATCAGAAAAAAAAAATCGTTCATGTTCCCCGAAAGATTCTGTCGACAGCACAAAATATTCTTACGTGGCAATAGAAAAAGGTACAGGCATTGGAAAAACAATGGAAACACTTGTGGAAGTCAGAACATTTTGTATTAATACGGTGTTGGTCCATCTTTAGCACGCAATACAGCTTTAATTCTTGACGGAATAGATCGATACAAGACCTGAATGGTGGTGAGTAGAATTTGAAGCCATTCTTCATGCAGCACAGCTTCCAGCACAGGTAGACGGAGGCGGAAATCGACGCCGAACTCTGGTTTCCAAAACAGCCCACAGCTCATCGATGATATTCAGGTCTGGAGACTTCGCGGGCCAGGGAAGATTTTGAACGTCATCAGCACGCTCGTGAAACCACTCTTGAACAGGGCCAACGGTACGAATGGGGACATTATCATCTTGGAATATAGCATTTTCGTTTGGAAATAAAGTCTGCACCATTAGGTGACCTGGTTACCTAAGAGTTCTCTATACACTGCTGCTCTGACCGAACCGTGTAATGTGACAAGAGGGGGCTGCCGAATACCATGATATGGCACCACAGACCATAATAGAGTCGCCATTATGTTTGACAGTCGGGCGGAGACAGTTCACATCGTATGCTTGAGAGGGTGACTCGTCCGACCACACGACACGTTGCCAGTCCTCCAACATCGTTCTTGTGGACACTATACAATGTACGTCGCCTTTGAGCATTCTTGTCTATTATCTTGGGAATAGTAACACGCCCATGGATACCAATTTTATGCAGTTCCCGCCTCACTGTTTTGGATGACACTGGGGTGTTTAGGTGCAGATTAAGTTCTGTAGTCACTTTCTCGGCCCAAGAAGTGTTATTTGCAACGTCACAATTCGCTTCAAGGCCCAGCGGTTCCTATCCTGCAGCATCGCCTTTTGACCACTATTGTGCTTCGCCGACTGTTTTACTGTGCACTGTGTATGCGGTCATATACCATACCTTGTGTTACACCGCATAACGTCGCTGTTTTGCTTACAGATGCTCCAGCTACACGAGCACCCACAATTAGACCTCTTTGAAATACCGTCAAGTCGGACATACACTCACCACACCTGCACAACGTCCACAACCACACTGCCTCACTCTACTATTAGTGTAAAGTCCATCCTACTTGCAACAAACAAGAGACGGTTCATTTACGCAATGCTCAGTGTTACCAAGCACAGTTACAATATGTCCCACTTTTGACAAGGTTTCCATTATTTTGTCCAATACCTGTACAAGATACGGTTTATAAAATGAATTTATAATTTGCATTTTCCAAAAGCTCTTGTCATCACCTGGAATTCCAAAAGAGTATGTTTAGACAAACGACCTACCTAGACATGTTGCTAAAAATTAATTGGTACGTATATTTACTTGATTTTATTGAACTTCTTCTGGTGATAAAAGGCACAGAAAAAATATATATTAGCAGTACAATGAACAAGACTATGCGGAAGGTTACATGACTACTGTTTCTTAGTTACGCGTTTTTTAAAAAACTAAAAAAAAAAAAAAAAAAAAAAAAAAAAAAAAAAAAAAAAAAAAAAATCGTAATAGTTTTACACACACATTTCAGTTTTCTTTTCTCTGTCGTCCTTTCTACCACTATCGCTTAAATCTTCCTTGTATCTTTATAAATCTTTCCTCGGCGAAGACGCTGAGGCAGCTTCGAAATCAATAGAAACTGAATAACTGCATCCTGTATTTGGAGACGGTGAAAACTACGTAAGTTTTAGAAAACAACATGCCATCTAGTGAAGAAAAAATATTCTATATTCAACGTTTCGTTGTCTGCCTGACAACTTCTTCGGGAACTAACATGTAAAGGAATAAGAAATGAAAAGGAACAAAGAAAAGATATTGTAAAAAAAGGTGACTGTAAATGCTTCAAGATCAACATGGGCAAAATTATTTGATGTCAATTTTGATCCCACTGTGTCAACTCTACGGAAGAGAACTTGGTTAGGAGTAGCATTTGCGTGCCATCTAATAACAATAATAATAAAAATTCTCGAGGTCGAATGTATCCTAAAATTTGTATAATTGAAATACGTGGGTAAAACACTTAAAAAACGTTTTTTAAGATGGTATCTCTTATTTCAACATTTTTACCATTTTACTTATTATTCGAACAATGGCAACTGTCCGTAACTAGGACCTTAGTATTTTATTCAAACCAAAGATATTATAAAATATTCATATCTAGCAATCACTCATGCATTTATCATTCTATTAATCGCTCCCCATCTAAAACCAATTGTAGCCAATAGGGCTACATAACGATTCTCTCAAACTGTGGTACTCCTTCTTCACTATGCAAGCACGACCGTTCCTCTTGACACAGTGGCTTTTACAGACGGAAAATCACAATCGGTGCGACTCTTATTGCACGCGCAACATTTTGAGCTGCCTCAAAGTGACCACGATCATAATCACCCTGATGACGCCTTCCTGCCATGTTCCAATAAAAAAATCATCTTACACAACAGTATTGCACTGAAACGTACCGCTACTTTGTTCGACCGTCTACCGTTGTTACTGTCTTTCGACCGACTATGGTTGAGTTTTGCTGATAAAGGCACTCGACTCGCACTGTTGTTTATTCCCAAAGTCAAGACTAGTTCCTAGTGCCCTCTACCGGTAACTTCGCGCAAATACACAGCCACAGAGAAAATATAAATGCCGAATTCCAACTGTTCCCTTGCAATTGTCAAGCAGTGTATTTTCGAACATACCGCCTTACCGCCCAAAGGTCGCGACACGGGTTTCTTTCAAGACGTACAGTTCAATTGAAACAGAACAAATTCGAACGATATGTGAAACAGGACCTTCAACAGACGCTACAACAACATATGAATATTGTCGACATATACAGTTGTAAAGGATGCAATATAAGAGTTCTCCTTTCTCTGTTTGTTATATGAATACGGAAATACAATTTTACGAACCTGTATCGACACAAGAAATATCTGAACCATATTGGCAACTAGTTTATGTAAAACTTTATAAACAAACAATACGAGAAAAGCACATGAAAATAAAATTCTATTAAAGCAAGTCCAATAAAATAGTACTGTAATAATAATAATAATAAAGTAATAATAAATAAAATAAAAAGAGTTGTAGTAATTTAAACATTAGTCGCATCTATAATGTAATTAATAATCCCATGAGTAATGTATATATACTTACGCCAAATGCTTCTTTCTCCATTGAACAAGACAAACTCCTCCGTGGGATTGGCCATTCCTTCATCCAATGCACATCCTACATTCAGCTTCCGAAAGTCATCGGTGTGAACAAATTTCTTCATTCCGTCCCGTCCTCCAACTTCTTCGTCTGAATATAGAATAGCACATGCATCAAAGTGTTTTATTTTTTTTTAAATAAAGTAATAAAATGCACATATATGTATGATATATAAAACTAAGACCAGACATGTGTAATCAATCACAAAATGTTAAAGTAAGCAACACCATTGCCATCTCCAGTAAATGATCGTCATTGGAATCGTTCTGTCACTCAATTTATATGCCATTTCTAACAAACATTTTATGTGAAGTCACTCTAGCCGTGGCTGTGCAAACTACATATGACCGTTCTGTTGAGTTTGAGAAGTACCAGATGCAATTTTCTATATGGGTCGACATTAAAAGTAGTACATCAATATCTAATTACTGCACGTTCCCAGGAATAAGTATACCAGTACATACTTATTCGAACATGGGTAAAGGTTACAGTGATGGATCACATATAAAACAATTAACTTTCTCATAATAAACTTTTTGGTTGACTATCTCAAGAACTTCCCAAAAGCGGAATTTCACAAGTAAAACTTGGTAAATTTTATTTTGTATGGGCCATTTTAGTAGCTATGGACTTTGGGCCGTTTCGATGATATGACTGCGATGCTGTTAAAATCCACAAATGGAATACCTCAGGCGGGATTCCAACCCGCGACCTCGTTAACGGCGATCCACTGAAAATTTTACAAATGATAAATACTCACAAATGTACTTAAATCAGCAATTTACTACTCAATTTTCTTGGACACAGCCGCATTTTATAATACTGATTTGTGTTCTTACCTTTGGAGCAGCAAGTCTTCTTCTCAATAATAATCACACCAATTAATACTACACACAATGCTACTATTAATTACGCAGTAGCAAATGAGTAGTGCCCTTTAAGACTGCAATATCCTATACCACCCTAATCTTAGCTTCCATTCTATCCGATGATGCAGATAATTCAAGCTGCGAAATCGATAGAAGCACTGTGTGTTATATTAGCGCACCCATATGAACGTCAGTTAATAATATAGGGTTTGTCCTGTCTGTCTGTCTGTCTGTCCATCCCTCCACTAGACCTCAGCAACTACAAGTCCGACAGAGTTGAGCCATACACCGCTGGATTTATCAAGATCTCAAGCGGTGGAGAAATTTATGACTTTGACTCAAAAGCGGACAGGTCCATTTCATTTGTTAATTTTTCTCCATTTTGCCTATGTGTTTTCACATGGAATGTTTACCCCTCCCTCCCCAACACACACATAAGTATCGGTAACTACAAGTCACACAGAGATGAACAATACCCCACTGGATTCGTCCTGGTCTCAACGGTGGGGAAAATTATCAGTTTGACTCTAAAACTGGCAGGTCCTTTAGAATCGCTCCATTTGAGCCCCTCCTAGATCTCAGTAACTATAAATTCGAGAGATCAGCCATACACCATTGAACTCGTGATGACCTGAAACCGTGGAATAACCTATACCTTTGACCCTAAAACTGGCAAGTTCTTTTCTGTCGCTTAGTACTTTCCATTTGTGCCCCTCCTAGATCTTACACACTACAAGTTACACAGAGATAAACGATACACTGTTAGATTCGCAATTGTCTGAAACGGTGAAGGAGTTGTAACGGTTATCAGTTTGACTCTAAAACTGGCAGGTCCTTTCCAGTCGCTTACTATTCTCCATTTGTGATCCTCCTAGACCTCAGAAACTACACGTCCGACAAAGATGATCTATACACTGTTGGATTCGTCATGGTCTAAAACGGTGAGGGAAACTATGAATGTGACTCTAAAACTGGCAGGTCATTTTGAATCGCTTAGTATTCTTCATTTGTGCCCCTACTAGATCTCAGTAGCTACAAGTTCGACAGAGATAAGCCATACACCGTTGGATTAGTCATGGACACCGGTGGAAAAGTCTATGATTATGACTCTAAAACTGGCAGGCCCAGGCATTCGCTTAGTAATCTCCATTTGACTTTGACTCTTTGTTTTGGATACGTTATCAGATAATTTGAATTTATACGGGGACGCTTGGTTTTGTCTATAATAAAACCATTACTTAACATGTTGATTAGTGTAATTATTATTGTAAATACTTGATGCTCCGAAGGTAAGAGCATAAATCGTCCCCTTCCACGTATACCGAATTCCGAATACTACCACAGACCTCATAATAGATAGAGTTAATTAGCACGCTTCCTCATTTCTGGCTGCGCTAAAACTAATGTTTTTTTTTTGTTTGTTTTCTTGTCTTAATAGAAGTTGTGTATTTCATAATTTTGCATTGGAAAAGTATATGATTAATGTCTTCGATATTTGATTGTTGTCGCAATCACAATATGGAGATTCAGTTTGTTTTATTTTATGTAAATGATGCTTGTAGTATACTGAGATCGTAATCGAGTAAGTAATGTGATAACTAGACTATGGTTGAAAATTTTGTAAACCAATAAATAGCCAGTGAGATGTAAGTTGATATGTGGTTTATTTGTGTGGATAGATAACGATGGAGAGTTTTGCACCCATTCTGTCTATTTGTTGTGAATTTTCTTCTTAATTTTGTACATTAGATTTGCCAATTTAGCTGCAAACTGATTATGTTTTTACTTTTTATGGAATTGTAGGCTAATTTATCTGTTATGCAGTTAAAAGTGCTGTAGGAATGAGAAGGTACCCATGTTATATGTATGATTCTGCCAGATTTGATTAGAATTTGATATAAATACAACGTGCTTGTAATATATGGAGATATTTTGAATAACTGTTTTTCATTGGAGTTTAATGTATAGATGACTGAATGTGAATCAGTGAGAATCAAGATTTTGTTTGCGTTAATATTAAGAGTTATATTTCAGAGCTAAGTATATGACATACGGTGAACATTGAAGCATTATCTGGAAGATGGATTTGTTCGTTGTGTTTAGTGATTGGGTTATATATTGCAGTTCCGGTCCTAGTATTTTGTCGAGATCCGTCTGTGTATATATGGTAATATCCCGGCCATTCGTTGTAATAATCATTCATATGGGTGAAACGGAATATTGAAGTGCCTATTCTAATATTAGAACTAAAAGGTAAGGGAAAAAGAGGTAAGCTATGAACTGCTATTATTTGTTGAATTTCTTCTTGATATTCCTGATATAAATGATACCAAATAATATTTTTGTATATTCTATTTCTAGTCGGCGATTGTTAATGAATTCTATGATATGGTTGGTGTATTTGTGTGAAAAGTTAATGGGAAAATGTTTCGTCTTTTAATATGTTTTTGATTAATATGTATTCTTTTCTGAATCGAAGAGGAAGTTCCCCTGATTCCGTGTATACAAATAGGTTTGGAGTACTGTTCATAAGTCCTAGACAGAGTCTGAGTAACTTTCTCTGTTATATTTCTAACTTGTCCTATTGTCTTTCCGTTAAATTATTACATGCGTTGAAGATGTAATCTAAAGAGCTTCGAAATAGGACTTTATATAAATTAATTATAAATTGAAGAGAACTACCCCATTTTGTAGTTGCTATTGCTTTAAAAAGGTTGAATAATTTGTCTGCTTTGTTGATTATATATTGTATTTCTAGATTCCAGTTTAGTTTACTTGTGAACCGTACACCAAAGTATTTAATGTTATCCACAATTTATGAATTTGTTGGGCGATTGTGTTGTAAGTTAAGTGGGCTATTGGTTTTGGTAAAAATGACTATTTTAGATTTTTCGTATGATATTTTTAATTTTAATTTTGTTAGAGAATTGATGATGGTTTGTATATATTTTTCAAAAGTACGAAAATTGCTTACGTTATGTTCTTTTGGATTATATAGTCTTTCCTTCTTTTCTATTACTTTGCCGTTCTAATATCCCGTTTCTATTACTCGTAGCTGAGGAGTGCGATTATCGTTGGTTATTAGAACCATCCACCTCTTGTACCATTGTTGATGTGACATGTACTTCATTCTTCTAAAACTTCACTAAATCTTCATACGAAACTTATTGCACGTATCTGTCATCGTCTTTTTTAACTTATTAATAATATTTTTTCCTTTATATAGTCCTTAACATTATATAACATAGTAAGATTAATAAAAATATACGATTATGTGAAATTCCCTTGATTTTTCAGCTTGTTTCCTTTATCAGCCAGTTATTTTAAATTTTTGAGTTCCTTCACTAAATCTTCATATGGAAATTGATTGTACAGCTATGTCATTATCTTTTTGCTAATAAACGATTTTTTTATAGCTCTTAGTATGGTACAGCTTATTGAGTTCAATAAAATTAAGACAGTTGTAACATTTCCTTAAATTTGCAGATTCTTTCCCGTGTCGACTAGTTGCATTAAGAATGTGTGTTCTCAATTTCGTAACCTGGGAATATAACTGATATCTATTTATTTCATGGGATATCAAGTTAGGAAGTTAGATTATTCTCCTGTGTGTACTATGGTTTCGTTAGATTTTATAAAGTGGTTGTAAGTTTCTTCTTCTTCTTTTTTTGGTAATATTATTATTGATATAGTTTGTCTATGATGAGAGCTAGATAACTGATATCTTTCCGTTTTGGTTGTAAGTAAATTTTTGAGTCAATTAATCTTTCTAAATTGTCCTATAAATGTAATTTACCATCTCTCACTTGTAAGTAGAATTTGATCAATGACCGAGTGAATTGTTATTAACGTTCTAAACGAGCTAGTGAGTTTCTAAAGACGGTGTTATGGCACTACCAATCTGTATATAGTATTGATACCAATTATATTCATTCACATTAGAATCAATCGTTTATGGATTTAAGAATGATATTTAAGTTAAATTTAATTAATTTCGAAGTTATTTATTGTTTTAAGAATTTATTTCGCGTTATGATTTATAATGTATATTGAATTTTTTGTAATTCAGGATTTCACCGTTAGATGTCACTACTTCGAGAGCTGGAGTTTCAGGTGTGCACTAATGGATTGATAAACGATTACTTAAAC